>CAKNWT010274185.1:0-19573 GCA_932066315.1 Andricus coriarius
TCCCTGACCTGTAGCAGCCCTAATTTATTTATGTCTATTGTTTCTCTTTTGTTGAAAAAAATATCCAGTAAAACGAACTAATATTGCACTATTTTTGAAACAAATTTATATTTTTAACTAAGTAAATTCATCACTTCATTTCATCCGTCACTATCAACTTATTCAAATTTGGAAAACAATATCCCAGTAAACCAATTAGGATCAGTCCATGAATATCCATTATTATGTATTAATCAACAATAAATTAATGAAGCATAGTTTCAAGCTCTGCAAATTCTCTATGGCAGTCGAATGCTTATATCTTATATTCCATCTCAGTAATCAAATATGAAAACTAATAAAAATCATCTTGGAGACAAAAAAAAAACAAATTTTTAAACCTAAACCTCTTTTAAAAAATATGCTTTGTGAATTGACTTTTAATAATGGGTTTACCATTTAAATCCAATTAGGGCAGTTTCTCTTTTCTGCAACAAGATGGATGGTCGATAAGTAGAACAAGCACCCCATAAAGAAATCCGTAAGTTTATGGCACAAAAGAAGAAGTACAAGAAGAGAAAGGGGAAGCTCTTAGAATTTAAGTCTTTCGTCTGAAGAAGCGTTAACCCGCCCTGTTCTTTCGAGCTTTCCTTTTCGTTGCACTACCTCGGTTGCGGGGGAAATCTTTTTTCTTCGTGTTATAGTTCACGGAATAGGTGTATGGTTGTTTGCAGTCTCGTAAACTCGTCCAACAAAAGCTGCTGACGAAGTTTATTAAATCACAAGCCTCGACGATAACGTCGTATACTTTTAATGTTTCATATTCCTCGAAGGAGAAATAAAAATTTATGGACTTCAATTTTAAATGCTGGTTCATCTAGAGTAACAAGACTTAAACTCTTCGTCATTTATATAATAGTTTATTGTTTCCAGCGTACACATTTAATAATGTACTAAACATGTTATCAACCTTGCAAGCTGCAACAAACTTAATGAAAACAGAGACCGAATCTATTGCTACTTTTGAAGTCACAGAATCTCTCGGGGACGAAATATGTTATTTTCTAGAGGAAATTAGGCGATACGTATTTTTCCGATTTGCGAAAACAAAATTTTCTACGAAGTTATGCGTGTTTGAATTTCGGGGTTTGTTTTCAAACAAAAGAAAACACAATTTCTTGTTCAATTTGCACTTCAATAAGAAAGACATTCTGTGAGTTTTATGTGGGCTACATAACTTTTGTGACAAGAAGAATTCTTTTTTCATAAAATCGAATTTTCTGATTTTTCTCGCAAACGACAGATACGAAAAAATACATCAAAGTTTGCACGTCTAAAAAAGTCACATGAAAAAGATATCTTGCTCTTTTGCGATATACTGCATCGTTCACGAGATAAAATCCAAAATAATATTCTCATGAAAAAAAATGCTCTCGCCCTCAGAAATGGTTTCGCCCGCATAAATCTGATAGGATGTCCTTCTTCTATTAGCCGACACTTTTTAAAAATATTGAAAAGAATAAAATAAATGGGCTTTTCCAGAAATTTTTTGTCTGGTTTTTAAAATTTGAAGCAAAAATATAGAAAAGATTTTCTGGAAAACTCCACCTTTTTATTTTTTCCATATTTTTTACAGTTCCTTCTTATATAATAAGCTTTATGCAGGCCAAACCATTTCTGAGGCCGCGAGAGAATTTTTTTCCTAAATTTAGGATGTCTACCCGACGGATGATTTTTAATCCCCAGTCACTTCCCGGTTTTATCCCGATCAATTCAAAAGAGTGCAAAACTTTTAAATCATTTCAAACGACTTCAAAAGATTTAAAGACATTTCGAAAGACTTTAAAAGATTCCAATCATTTCTGATTGGGAAGAGGAAATTTTGATAAAAGAATTCTAATTCTGACAAGGAAACCTAGGTAGGTGTCCGCCTCCGATTTTCTTCATTCTGACATATATGTTGTAGTACTCGAAAAACTATTCGACACGCGTTCCTTTTTATATGCCCAAATCATGTTTTGGGGGTGAAACCCGCTAACGAAAATCGGAGTTTTAAATACGCAGTTAATTGTTTCCCGTATAGCAGCGGTATCTTTCACAATGAAACCAAATGGAAAAATTGTCTCACAATGAGAGATCAAGAATATGATTTTCTCAAATTTTTCGTAACATTTTTAGGGGGGGGGGGACTACACCAAAATTATTTTTGATTACACAAAAAATTGCCAACAGGAGTAAATTCAGGCAAAAAAATTTGGAAAAAATATATGTTGCTTACGATAATTAAATAAAGTTTACGTGTTTTTGCATTTTCACGAAAAATAATTTTCTTTTTCCAAAATTTGGAAGATATAAGATTCAAAATAAGACGAATTCTGACAGGGAACGGCAATTTTTCTTCAATTACCTTTTTCTAAATCAAATAAAATTTTTTTCCAAAATTTCCGATCCATGCTAAAAATTCCCTGTTCCAAGTTAAATGATAATTCTTTACGGAAAACACCTCTCCCAAAGTGTAAATTATAATTCTTTACGAAAATTCCCTGCTCCAAGTCAAAATTACGTTTATTTCAGAAAATTCCGAGTTCCAAGTTCGAATTATATTTATTTAAAAAACGTTCCATTGGAATTCATATCCAAATGGACACAATTAATGTTATTTACTGAAATCCCGTATCCCTTACTCAAAATTATAATTCTTCACGGAAATTCCCTATCTCGATTTTCCAAATTATACTTATTTCCTGAAATTCCCTGGCCCGAACTACAAAATAATAATTCTTCGCTAAAATTCCCTATCCCACAATAAAAATTATAATTCTGCTCAAAACTTCCCTGTCTCAAAGTAAAAATGATACTTTTTCGCGAAAATTCCCTGTCCCAATTGTCAAAATTACAGTTCTTTACAAAAATTCCCTGTCCCAAACTGAAAATTATAATTCTTTACTAAAATTCCCTGTCCAAAGTAAAAATTATAATTCTTCACGGAAATTCCCTGTCCTAAACTCCAAATTATATTTCTTTACTAAAATCCTATGCCTGAACTTAGAATTATAATTATTTTCGAAAATTCCTTGTTCCAACGCAGGATAATTATAATTCATTACGTAATTTTTTTTATATATATTTTTTTATTTATTCCCTGTCTTAACTGACAATATTATATTATTATACGTGTTTTATTACACGTCTACATCCATTTACTTGATGCCACCGACTATTTATGTTTTTACAAAACATTTTTGAAACAAGTAAAGAAGTAGAAAGAAATTTTTTCAATTCCTGGATAACATAATACATCATTTTTAAATGAAAGTAATAAATTAGTATTTCTTATTTAATCAAATATTTAATTAATTCAAAGTTACAAAGAAAACATCAAGTTTCAGGTACAAGAAACTTTAGACGTCAACATTTTTACATGCATTCTTTAGTTCCAGTTTTCGTCAAAAGTTCGTTTTATTTATTTTTATTTTTTAGCTCGCTTTTGGCACTTTTTTATTTTCTCGGGTGCGATATCCTCTTCCTATCTTTCTCCAGTTCTAAAGCCCTATTTTGATTAGCAATTATGGATTTCTTTATTTAAAGGGTGTTAAAAGGCAAAATAAGGTAACTGCCAATTTTTCGAAAATGGGGTTGTTTCATAAAAAATTCTCAAAAATCAAATACGCATCGTGTTAAAAGGATTTGTACGAAATCGTATTTTTTATGGTAGCAATACCTTAAAGTTACATTTTCACATACATTAAAAATAAAAACTTTAGAGGTGATACTATTTTTAATTATACTTACAAAATGAAAATCATAATTTGTGTCACGACTTTAAGACGCTTTTCAGAACCCATGAAATTCTAGCCTCAAAACTAAAACATTATTTTCTAGGAAGTGAGTTATTTTTTTGTTATGAAACTTTTTCCTCCTTGATTCAGTAACTCAGCCTTTCGGGGATGGATTATCAGTTTATTTTTTATCGAGTATTTCATTTTTTATCACTGTCTCAATTCGACTCGGACAGGGTCAAAAAAAGTGTCAAACGACATGATCACCTTTAGAAAATATTTTCTCATAATTGGAGACTTCATTTCAATCAAACTTTTCGGCTATCGATTAAGCTATACGGCAGCTCGGAAGCAGAATTTTATTATTTTTTAAATTGCGATTTCGAGTTTACACTGTGTTTTTTCGCTCTCCTGCACAATTTCCATTTTGTCAGTTACCTCCACCCTTCATTTGTAGTTTGTCAATTTGAATTTCATAATTGACAGGTTATAAAAATCAAATTAACGATAAATTTCTTGATAAAATTTTATTAGTTTCCACAAAAAGCAAATTTTACTCTTTTAAAGTTCTGATACTGTCACACTAGCGACAACTTAAAAATAAATAGATATGTATAAATATTAAAGTACGCGGAATTTTGTGTCGACTGTAGGGTATCAGTGGGATAATATACCAAGGGGGAGAAGCGAAGTTTTCTAGAAAACACATCCCCAGCATCGCTTCCTGCGTTGAGAATCGAACCCGCGCCAGCGTTGCTACCAAGGCTGCAATGTTGAAACATAGAAAATCACAATACCATCTGAGCCGCGAAGACTCCCTGTAAGAAGCGTTGCCCATTACACTAGTGACATTTTATTTTGATGAACGCCCTTTCACATTTACATGAAGAAATAAATTTGCTAATATTATTATTATATATTATTACAACGAACACGTAAATTTTGATTTTTCTATACATTCTACACAATTTTTATCAATTTCACTAGATTCTAGAATGAGTTTTAAACAAAATCCTCTCGTATCATAGGCGTATTCACCGCCTATATTAAAATTGTATGCATAAAAACTATTACCTGACTTAGTTTGCGTCACAAGTAAATGTATCTCATAGTTAATTACTCCTAAGACTATTCTGCGACACCAATACATTCCGGCTTACCCGTTCCTCCGATTTCCCAGTCAGGTAGACACCCTGCTGTTCCTTTAAGAAAGAAATGTATCCAAGTCATTTATTTGAATTAAAATAAATTTAATTACTGTCAACAAAAAAATAAAAGTGGACACATTGAAAATATTTAAACGGCTCATCAAAAATTTTCCGAGAATGACGTTTCCTCAGTACTTCTCATGATTACGTTGACAATGAGCATAATACTGAAAGGGAAACGTACATTAATAGTATGAGTTATTTATCATTACGAAATTTGCGAATTCGCTGACTTTGACAACATGTCCGGCCGCAGGGAACTCGTTACATCCAAGTGCGGCAGTGCGAGTTTACTCGCAATGATAAATGCTCATGGCAGCCACAAACGATTAAAGAACCATGAAACAGTGGAAGTGTATTGTGATATGGTGTCATTTGGCTATGCTCATCACATCCGTAGAAGAAATTTTGGCCACTTGGCATCTGCCACCAGAGCTATCCAAGCACTTTGATGATTATTGGGATGTTTACAAGGTAATTTAAAGTTTTCCAGTAGGTACAATACCGGCAGATAGTATCGGACCGCTGACCGGGTGACCTATTAAAAATTAGCCTTGACTTTCAAAGGTAATAACGCGGTCCAGAATATAGATAAAGATATTGTTTTAAACTGATGGAAAGCTTATTAAATTCTGAATTGACTCAACCGTAGCTGATTCAGTTTGGCCCTGTGGATATTAAACTATCACGTGAGAAAGACTTTTAAGGAATTATGAAGGGTAACGCCGACAAGTTAACAGGCAATGCTTCTTTTAAAGATACTAAGATGTGGAATTGATCCATTTTTGTTTTCATTTCGAGTCCTCTTTATTGTATATCATATTTCTATACTTGTTAATTACATTATTAAAACAATGATTCGATAATTTAATTATTTCTAACAAGCTGTATTTCGTCGGCTTTGACCCCACCAGAGGGTGAAGTTGACTGCAGCTTTTTATGAAAATTAAAACACCTAAAGATGGGAAAATAAGATGGGTCGCTCCTGTGGTATTTCATGTACTGGAAAAGTTACCCTCAAACATATCGAGCAAGAAGAATAAGTTATTTTGAATAAAAACAGTGATAGCTGTGATATAACCTCTTATTCTTCGGCATTATACTAGGAACGGACTACACGCAAATATTTCTACCGTACCAATACAAAAAAACATGCTCGCGCTTACCCCTCTAGTAAGGCCTCATTTTCATACTGTAAATATTGCCATATATGTTGAAAACTTTATATTTCTGCCAGCGAATCTTCCATTCTTTAGTTGTCAAAACTTTTTTCTGTATAATTTTTATTTTACAACGCCAATTTTCAAGATTTTAGTAAGTAGCACTATATCTATAATAAAATAGATTTATTACATGCAAAGTAGAATTAAAATTGTTAAGTAATAGCGATGTTATAATCAAAGTCACCTTTGCCCCACCAATCGGCGCTGCCCCTCCTTACCCTACGTCAACTTCAACTCTTGGCAGGAGCTAGGAAAATGAATTTATTAATTTTATATTTTACAAAAGTTATCTTTGGAATTGCACTTTTAATTTCAGCCACTAAATACTCAACCATGGTCCGATAAAGTATTTTAAATTTAGCATGATCGCACGAAAAATTATTATTTCAAATCCTTGTAAAATTTTTAATATCACTTTCCTAGAATATCAAATTAATAAATTAATTTTCCTAGCTTCTGCTAAGAGTTGAAGTTGAAGTAAAAAATTCCTTAAAAATCGGAATTTTATTTTGATCTTTCTCACGTGATAATGCAATACCCACAAGGCCAAATTACTTCCACTAAGGCTCGATCAACGCAGAATTTGAAAAGTCAGTGTGCCCGAAAAACTTGTGTTTTCGAAATTCCCTGAATTTTCCCAGACCAATTTTTTATTTTTTCTGAGTATTGACACATGTTTGAAGACCAGCATTTTTATCTTGTAACATTTTTAAAAGAGAATTTGTTAAGAACACAATAAACAATTTCAGATAAAAATAAAAATAATAAAAATGTATTTATATCAACCAGAAAATATTACTGTTCTACTATGAAACATAAATTTTCAATCAAGAACTTTTGTCAAAAATAGTTGCATTTTCAACCAAATAACTGAATTATTTAAAGACAGTTGAATTTCGAACAAAAAAGATTAATTTTCAATCCAAAAGGATGCATTTTTTCTAAAAATAGACGAACGTAAACAAAGCAGTTGAATTTTTGGCCAATAAGGATGAGTTTTTTACGAAATACTTGAATTTTCATCCAAATAATTAAATTTCTACAAAATAGTATAATTTTTGACCAAATACTGGAATTTCCTACCTACGAAGATGAATTTATCAAAACAAAAAAGATTAAACTTCATCCAAAAACAGTTAAATTTTCAACACAAAAAGTTGACACCTCAACAAATAATGAGTTAAAAAAAACTTTTTTAACTAAGTAGTTAAATTTTCAACCAGATAGTTGAATTTCTAACCTAAATGATGAATTATAAACCAAAGAAAAAACGAATTTTCGAACAAGAAGATTAATTTTCGACCAAAAAAGACATGTTTCATGTAAAAAAGATCAATTTTAAAACAAAAATGTAAAATTTACATTTTCAGTTAAAAACATTATTTTTAAACCAAAAAAAAAACTATTTTTCAACAAAATAGATCAATTAAAAAAAACCCGTCAATTCTTCAACCAATAAAAAATTAATAAAGTGGTTAAACTTTTTCCCGAGAAGTTGAATTTCCAATAAAAAATAAATCAATTTTCAACCAAAGAAGGAACAGTTACATTTTTAGTTTAAAAAATTAATATTGCACCAAAACAATGAGTTTTCAACAAAGTAGTTGAACTTTCAACCAACAAGATTATTTTTTAATTAAAATGAATCTTGAACTGCAATAGTTAAATTTTCAGTGAAAAAAATTAAGTTTGAACAAAAGGGATGAATTTTTAACTAAATTGATGAGTCTTCAATAAAAAAAAATAAGTTTTTAACAAAGTGATTGAACCGCCAACCAAGTAATTTAATTTTGAAGTAAAAAATATAAATTCTCAGCGAATAACGTATTAGTAGATATTTGAAATAAAAAAGATTTTAATTTAAAATAAAAAACATAGTCCAGGAGTCTCGTACGATAAAAGGCCTTTTCACCGCAATCAGTAAGTATCGCGCGTTCTTTTGCTAACAGGGTTTATTGAAGAATCCTGATGAAAATCCAGAATTTTCTAGAAATGATTACGACGCACAGTAGAATTAACAAAAATGAGGTTCAATATAACTTGTAGAAGGCAATTCTTGACCGTTTTTGTTTTAATTTCTCTGAAAAATTAAGCAATCAGTTTTGTTGAGATTTATGTAACCCGATTTTTAACACTTAACCCGTAAACCTGGGTCATTCATGTCCGCGCGAAAACTAAGTGACTGAGTCACTCTGTTGTTTATTTACGAAAATTATTTAAATATTTAATTTATTTTTATCTGAAAGACTTTTGCATGTCTGGTGAGTAGAGACTTAAGTTGTGGTCCCTGAATTTTTTCAGATTTTTCCTGTCAGTGCAAATTATTGAAAAATGCGCTGGAAATGAACGACCCAGGTTTAC
The DNA here is from genome assembly GCA_932066315.1 of Andricus coriarius. Lineage (NCBI taxonomy): Eukaryota > Metazoa > Arthropoda > Insecta > Hymenoptera > Cynipidae > Andricus > Andricus coriarius. Next base: position 8,551 of record CAKNWT010274185.1, read on the forward strand.
TGGTTAAAGGTGCAAAAAAAAGTTTACCGGTTAAGTGTTCATTTTTGTTTGTGTAAACATTTATGTCAATGCAAATAGCGAAAAAAGTCGATTTTTTCGTTCTGTTTTATTTTCATGAAAAGTTTTTTTCTATGTTCAGCTTTGCTGGACTGAATCCACATGGGTATTTGAAAGCGAAAAAATTATTATCTGGTAAAGTTATTCGTTATAAATAATTCAAATTACCAAACAGTCTACAATATGGATTTTTCGTTTTCAAAGTACAATTTTTGTGTTCAAATTACTTGCTTTAATTGACAAAATGATACTCGATCACAACAATTTGTCATCCGATATTTTTTGTTATTTTTATAACGAAATTACGTAGACAAATTCCCAGTTAGAACATTTAAATGCAGAGAGAAATAGTCTTTTCTCTTAATTTTGTTAGAATTATGTTGTCGGTGATGTTGAATGATAAAAATTTGTAATCAGATATTTGTTATCAATGTTATAAGCAAACTATATAAACAAATACCCAGTGTGGACATTTTAAGACAGAAAGAAATCGTTCTTTCTCTTAATTTTGTTAGAATTCTATTGCCAGTGATGTTTAATGATACAAATTTCTGATCCGATATTTTAAAATAATTTTCTAACAAATTCTACAAACAAATGCATAGTTTTGACGTTTAAAGGCAGAAAAAATTCGCTTTTTCTCTCAATTTTTTTGAAATGATCAAATGATGATGCTGAAGTTTGTTTCTGTGCTTTGAAACATGTTAATTTTGCGAAAAAAAATCCAGATTTCAATTAATGTAGTCGCAATTTTAAATGATAAAAAAGCAATGACCTAGTTGCAATAATGGTTCATGAGTATTGGCTTCCCAAGGTTGACCACTTTTGACCTATTTTTTCAGGGCAAATTACGCATATATGCATCTGTAGTTTATCTGTGTTCAACTGCAGTTCAAATACACTTTTTTCTTATTTTTCGTTAAAAACAATGAATTGTTAATTGAATCTGTTTAATTGATTATTCATTTTTTGTGAAAAATGTTATTGAAGGGATTAATTTTTGCAACAATGTATTATTTTATGTTAAAAATGCCAAAAAATGATTAAATAATTATCGCTTAAGAAACAATTATTGTTAACTGTTGATAATAAAAGAATACGTAAACAAATTAATCCCATAATTATGCAATGAATGAAAAAAATAATTAAATACTTGACTAATTGATTAAATGACTGACTGATAAATTACTTAGTATCAGGAGATAAACTATATAGTAAAAACTTAAAAATTGTTTGATAAAATTAACTCTTTTCAATACTACCCCGGAGGTAGAGTATCAGGCGTGTTTTTCACAATAAGACCAAGTGCATCTTTATATTTTTAATTTCTTCTTAAAGAATATTTTCTCACCGTAAGTGTATTTGCAAATTAGTTTCTACGTTTGAAGCACCATCTAATAAAATAATAAAATCGATGCTTTTTTTATATCGATTTTATTCTTTCATTGTAGGGTGCTTTAAAAATGAAAACTAATCTCCAAATACACTTACGGTATTTTTATTATTTTTTACATATTATTTTAGTACATTTTCCAATACATGCAGAGCCTTGCGAATGGAAAGGGTCAAAGTTTCATGGGCATACCTCGTGACCTATAAAAGCTAAAGTATTTTCCTTTTTTTTTATTTTACGAAAAAGTTAGTCCCCTATTCTGTTACCGATTTCCCGTAGGATATGCATGAAACGAGCTATTAAAAAAATTTATTACCTGAAAAAAAATGTATTTTTTTTTAGGAGTCATAACTCTTGACCTATGAAGGCTAGAAGATTATTTTTTTAGATAGACGTATAGTTTCCTGCACTAAAACTTTTTTCTGGCATCATGAACAGAGATTTACCCACAAACAAAGTATTTTGAAAAAACTGAACGCGATCAATCTGCCCTGAAAAATAGGTCCAAAGTGGTCAAATTTGGGAGGCCATAACTTATGACCCATTGGGGCCATTGTTCATTGATTCATTGTTTTTTTAGAATTACTAGAAATTGCGTCTACTTTAATTAAAATCTATAATATCTGTTCGTAAAATTAACAGATTCTAAAGTACAGATACAAATGTCACCTCTTTTTTGAAAAAATCGGGGTTTTAATTTTTTCAGAACTTTCTCTATTTCAATTTTGCTGGTGAAAATTTTGCTCTAAGATGCAATGGTGCGGGTCAGTCTTCGCAAACACAATTTTTAGAACTTCTTTAACAAATATTTCCGGATGGCATTCTAACCATTACTAGAAAATTTAGATTTTTCTTTAGGACCTCTCAATAAACCGTTTTAACAATAAAACATGCTTTACCTACTCAATACGGTAAAAAAGTGCCAGATGCCTGGACTAAGTTAAATTCAACCAAAATAGAATTATTTTTAACAAAGCAATTGCATTTATCACCAAACAACAATAAAAATTCTATACAAAGAGATGAATTTTTAAGCATTTTCAATATATAATCTTTCATAAACGGAATAAAACAATTTCAAATTGAAATAAAAAAATTCAAATTTATTATCCTCAGCAGTTACTTAAAGTGCCTCTGATAAAAATTCTCTCACTTTTGCAAGATTTTTTTCAGAACCCCTAACTTTTCCCTGATTCCCGGGCTTCGCCTGATCTACGACAATGTATTTTTAAAGATATTTGTATTTATATTATGAATGGCACTATCACCTTTCAAAGCCAAGGATAATTTTTAACAGGTCACCCGCTCAGTGGTCCGATACCATCTGTCGGGAGTGTAACTGAGTCTGATTCATATGATTTTTTTACTCTAAAGCTTCATCCTAAAGGTCTTGCGATTTGAGCACTCATTGTATAATTGAAAATAATATTGCTTTTCTTTCTTCTATTTTTCTTTTGGCCTGGATAGAAAAATAACGAGATGAACTTTTTTTCAGTCTTCCTTCAACAAAAGCTACGATCCAACTTACGAAAGGTATAGACGAGCGGCTTGGGAAGAAAACCTCCTTATGGTGTACGACCATAACTTAATGGCCACTGCGGGACATCACGACTACCTCTTGCGAGACAACCACATTGCTGATCTCAGCACCCGAATGTACCTCCGAGAAATGGTCAGTAATCCATGTTCAAGATCGTAAATCGACGATCGATTATCTGGGTTCGCGCTGAGAGAGCCAATAAGTTTCATTGAGTTTTTTCCACGGAGTTCAAGCAATTAGCCTCGATCCCCTTTCATACCTAAGCTTTTTCATATTGAAATCGTTTAGACATTTCAGAATATTATCAAGTCCAATAGACAGGGAATTAGCTTTCTTCATTTTTTAAAGAGGTTTTTGATAAGGAAGACGGACTGATGATAACGAAATCATAAATTGCAGCACTAAATTTTACTTTACTCAATCAACACTAAAGTAAATTATTACCGACTAGATTAATGTGCTGAATAAAAAATAAGGCTCATAATACAGTCATGACTCAGAAAATTCTATTTTGATTCAAAACACGGTGTAAATTATGATCCCCAGCTAAGAATTTATGTAATATTTGGAAGTACTTTAATATTTTGTAGAAGCTATATACAGGTTTTAAATATTTATTTTTTAATTTTTTTAAATTTTCTTGAATAAGAATCCGAATTTATTTTACTCGTATAGTCAATCTCGCACTACGCGTGCGTGTAGTTTTTTTTTATTTTAAGGGAAAAATAATTTTTAATACAAAATAAAAATATCGCATAACTATTTATTTGTTAAAAGTTTTGGAACACTTCAATTCAAGCTAAAATTAGATTCTGAAAGCTAAGAACAACGAAATAAGTATTATGAGTTTATTTTTAAAGTTATATAAATCTAATCTTCCTAAGATTCTTGAAAAAATTCAAAAAGATTTTTAAAGATTTCAGATATGTTAAAAAAATCTAAACAAATTTTAAGAATTTTTTTTATTTCCTAGGATTTTACTAAATATTAAAAAAAAAAAAAAACAAAGCCAGTTTAAAGATATTTAGGACTTTTAGAAGTTTGGAAGATATTTAAACAGATTTTATAAATTTTCGGAAATCCTTTCAAGTTTAAAAATATTTTTAATCTTTTCAAAACTTTAAAAATTCCTAGAAATTTTTGAAAATAAGCTTAAAATATTCTCTAAAAATTAATTTTTGGAAACAAGAAATCATTCAAAATTTTCACAGAAATCTTGAGAACATTTTTTCAATCTCTTTTAATATTTTCAAATCTACTAGATATCTCTTAAACTTACTTGATTTTTTTTTAATTTTTTAATCTTGCAACATTAAAAAATTTCGGTTTTAAAATCTTTTACACTCTTTTTCTTAGTTTGAAATGTTTTCAAATTTTTAGGGTGTTGTAGCCTTGAGCAATAAGGAGGGAGTGGGCAGGGGAATGAGGGGCGGGAAGTAGAAGAAATGAGAGAAGGGGAAGTAGGGTGAGTAAGAGGAAATGTGGGATAGGAAAGTAGGGGAAGGGGAGTGTTAGCTGGTGAAGCACGGAGAGGGGAAGCAGATGAGGAACAAGTTGGAGAAGGAAGGGGAAACGAAATTTGAAGTGTGGGGCAAGAAAGTAGGGGAGGAGAGAAGAACAGGGGAAGTAGGGGGATGTAGGGGAGTAGGGGAAGGAAAGTATAGTAAAGGGTGATCAGAACCACTTAATTATCGTCTTAATAGGCTACGAAACACTTTTTTGTAAGCGCACAGCGCCTACTTTGGCTTTTTTCAATTTTCTTTTAGAATTCATTTTAAAAAAATATATTTATTTGAAATTTTCTCATGAATCTTAAGAAATGTTTCTTCTCTTGAAACTTTTAAAAATGCCTTAAAAGCTGCTTAATTTTTTATTGAAATGTTCAAAAATCTACATTTTGCTTAAAATAAAAAATTGTTTTAACTTTTCCCGGAAACCTTACAAAATTTTTGTATTCTGTTAAAATCTTCCAAAGTTCTTAAAAAGTTTCTAAACTTTTTGTTTGAAATCTTTTAAACTAACTCGACACTTTTCTTAATGCCATTTTTTTATAACATTTTCACTAGTTTAAAATTACTTTTGAATCTCCTCAAAACTTCTAAACACCTTTTGAAATAATTCAGTTCTCCTAAATTTCTTTAAAGTCTTGCAAAATTAAAACAACTGTTTAAAATCATCCAGATTCTTCTTTAACGTATTTTGGTATCTTCAAAACTTGAAATAATCCTTTAAAATAAAAACCGGATGTTTTCGGTACAAATAGAGCTGGAACGATGGCTGTTTGTACCGAAATTTCAGCACAAATAGCGAGATTTTTTCAGTACGCGCAGACACTTCCTAATATTCAGAAATAAATGTTATGCTGAAAGAAAATTACTTATTTGTCAAGGTTTCTAGCAACGTAAATTTAGTAGCATTCAAATTGTGAAAAAAGAAAATTGGTTGGGTTCTAATTTTTTCTCAATTTTAATGTGAGGTTTTCTCAAACGAAGAATTTGAAAGCAGCAGTTATCCATTTCTGCAAGGAAAAAATTTATTGGGGAAAGATCCCACAAAATTTGCGCAAAGCTGGACATAATTTCATTTGGGAACGTGTGAGATTATTTTGGTAAAGTTTATAACTATTTTACGTGTATATTGAATAACAAAATTTAAAGTCTCCTATTTACCTTTTGAAAGAACACCCAAACTTTAGTCAAATGCGCGGTTGCTTCGAGTCCTGGTACCGAAGAAAAATATTTTTTTATCTTTCTTAATAAAATCGTTTTACTCAAATGCATTTGAAAGGTTGCCCAAGTGCCTCTATATCCCCGCTATATGCAAATTGTCGAGTAAAGCTTACTCAATACATTTCTCCGTGAGTTTATAGAATTTATTGAATTAATTGTGAAATAACATTTCCATCAGGGTACTTACATAATTTTCTTTTGTTTTCCATTATCAATATTTTTAGAAGTCAAATAAACAAGGCTTGAATGGGCTACATCTTAATTCATATATTATCAAACATGTTTTGTTAATTGCAATTCACACAAAAAAAACGCTTACTTTTTCTGCATACAGTTTAATCTTGTAATAACTTTAATTAAGTCTGCTTTTAATTTGAAGTTGAATTTAGGCCCTCTTTATTTTAAAACGAGATCTTCATCCTATTTTTTTCTCTGAGGGGCCTTCCATTGAACACCTGGTTTATTTCCCCGCGGGGGGGGGGGGTAATCTAGTGCCACACAATAGTGATAAACTATAGCAAAACTCGTAAAAACAGGCTACATGCGGTGCGGCCAAAAACCGTCGCAAAATGGGCCTCATGGTTTATAGAATATAGAGGCCCACTCAGAACCAGACCCTGTTTTTTAAAACAAAACTTTCTTTTCTATGTTCTTTGGTATCTTAAATTTTCTAATTGTATTTGTCATAACTCAAAGTTCGATTGTCTTTTATTGTACAACTTTGTTTATTTGGCTCCTTACCTATATTATAATATTTGCAAATTAAAATTAATGTTGCGCTTTCAAATTCAATTCAAAAACTATTACGTTTAGTTACGTAGATTTCTTGAAATTTGGATAATTTTATGAAGTTATGATGTTTTGTTACTGTGTCTAAGTTCATCCAAATTCGGTGAGCGCAGAAAAACTCTTTTCGGTGTGCCTAAATACTTCGTTTTTTTTTAAATCTGAATACTTCATCCGATTAATTTTTGAAAGATTTACATCCTATTAGTATGCTTTCAAATACTTTTTTAAAATAATGATTACTTCTCAATTTCAATTAAAATTCAAATGAAAGCTTTCAAATTTTTTTTCTATGATACATGAATGATTTACATAATTCGAATTCTTTCTAGTATGTACTCTCTAAATTTGAATCAATGTAATTTCAGATAGTACGCATTTATATTTGAACGTCTTTGAGATTTTACTTATCAAAATTAAGATTTAAAAAATAGTTTATGATGCATGTTGCCTAAATTGGGGGAAGCTTTGGTAGAAATATATTTTCACTAAGGGTGTGCAAAAAGCTCGAAACTTCGAGTCGAGCCGACTTTTTTCTAGTCGGGTCGAGCTCGAGCATGCTCGAAATTTCGAGTTCTCGAAATTTTCGAGCTACTCGAAAGTTTCGAGAACTCGAACGGCTTCGAGCACTCGAAAGTTTCGAGTTCTCGAACAGTTTCGAGCTGCTCGAAAGTTTCGGGTTCTCGAAAATTTCGAATTCTCAAAGACATTCGAGTTCTCGAAGGAATTCGAGTACTCGAAAGTTTCGAGTTCTCGAAGACATTCGAGTTCTCGAAGAGATTCGAGTTCTCGAAGACATTTGAGTACTCGAAAGTTTCGGGTTCTCGAAACTTTTGAAATTAACAAGAATTTCTTTAAACCCGGTACATGGGGGGCTTTCGAATTGCTAACAGTGATTTTAGAATCAAAAGTAAGAATTAGAGATTTTTTATCCACAAAGGCGACTACCTTGTTGAGAATTTAATAAATTGACAGATAAAAATTTAATAAACTGACGAATTTCCGTGAGACTCAGTATACTAGAGTTTTTTCAGGCTTCTGATTATAAATTTAGTCGAAATTTATTATATTCAAGGATGTCGTCAGTTTATTGAAGTTTTACCAAATTTGGTCATCATTTTGGATAAAAAATCTTTAATTTTTAATTTTTATTTCAAAATCGCTATTGGCAATCCAAAAAATATCTTAGTATCGGGTTTGAAAAAATTCTTGCTGATTTCGAAAATTTCGAGAACCTGAAACTTTTAGAGCAGCTCGAAACTTTCGAGTAGCTCGAAAGTATTCGAGTACTCGAAAGTTTCGAGTTCTCGAAGACATCCGAGAAATCGAATGCTTCGAGTTCTCGAAAAAATTCAAGTACTCGAAAGTTTCGAGATTTTTTAAAAGCTCGATCTCGACTCGACTCGGCTCGACTCGAACCTGATCGAGCTCGGCTCGACTCGACTCGAAAGCTAAGAAGCTCGACTCGATTCGTTCGAACTTCGAGTTTCGAGTTTTTTGCACACCCCTAATTTTCACCATAAAATAAAATGAAATACAATCAATTACAATAAGTGGGAAGTTGTTATTTTTTGTAAAGTTACAATGGCATTGATGTCCTTCGTTGCAAAAATTATACAGAATAAAAGGAGAACAAGGAATAGGGCAAAACGGAAAATATTGACCAAGCTATGGGACGTGTAATGTTAAAAATTATTGTGGAAACGAATCTAGATTCTTACTGAAGTTTTCAATAATTGTTTTGAAAAAAATCTGCTCGCTGTGCTGCTCGCAAGTTTGAGTGCCCCCAAGGCGCGCGAATGTTGATTCTCGCGCTTTGCGCTCGATAATGTATTTACCACGCGCTGCGCGCTCGATCTTTGAATTTCCCCCACATTTATGCACGGACCTATTAAAACTAAAGGTCAAAGCATCGACAACTGTAATTTGATGATCGTGAATTTTCTTTTGTTAAAGCTCCTTCGGCTTTAACGAACACATTCTCACTACGTATCTCGTGCTTCGCACTCGTTTTGGTCCAAAATCTGAAATTTTCTACATTATGTTTAACATTCTTATATTAAATGTATATTACACTTATTTATGTACCTGGGCCTGGAATAGCTTATTCAGTTATTGCAAAATAAAGTAAAAGTTTTATTTATCATGAATAATTTAATATTTGTTTCTTACTTTACATTAAATTTTATTCTCAGCTACCCTGAAAAATGTATCATTTCAACAAATGTATATAATTAGAATTCATAATATGCATTGATATTAAAACATACATATTTTCATTGTCTTGTTTTTATAATTGAAAAAAAGTGCGCATACTATAAGAAAAAAAAAACAATTTTGTTATTGAAAATTTTGTTGCAACTTGTGTCGTTTTTCCATAAATCTAATTTGTTTATTTTCAATGTCATTTTTTACAATTTAAACTAAAAATATGTATGAGAGGTTTTGAGAACATTTTTAGATATCGTTTAGGCGAAACATTTTATTAAATAAAATGTTATTGTAGGTTGTGTTCTTTTTCCAAAAATGTAACTTTTTTATATATATTATTACAAAAAGAGTTTATAACAAATTTTCATATCTTTTTTGGTTGAACAACTTTTGTCTTTTCATTTTTTTTTCGTTTCTTATGTCGTTTTTCCAAAACTTTAATTTTTTTATTTTTAAGCTCGTTTTTTACGATTAAAAGAAAATCTACTTTTTCTACATAAAAATGATCAATAACAAATTTTTAGATCCTTTTTCGGTGAACAACTTTTGTTTATTAATTTTTTTTCGTACCTTGTGTCGTTTTCCAAAAAATTTAATTTTTTTATTTTTAATGTTATTTTTTACGATTAAACCAAAAACTACGCGTCCTATAAAAAAATTAATACTGACAAATTTGTAGCTGTTTTTTGGCAAAACAAATCTTGGCTATTTATTTTTTTCTTATCTTGTTTTGTTTGTCTAAAAATTCAATTTTTCTATTGTTATTGCAGTTATTTACGTAAAAAACAAAAACTACGCGTCCTATCAAAAAGTGATTTGTATCAAATTTGTAGATCTTTTTTGAATGCACAATTTTCGTAAATTAATCTTTTTTTTGCATCTTGTATAGTTTGACCGAAAAATGGAATTTTTGAATTTTGATTATTTTTTGTGCGGTCAAAATTTCAATTTTTGATTTTTCAAGAAAATTCAAAAATTTGTTGTGATAATCTTGTAGGGTGTTCAAAATGCAACGTTTTTCTTTCTTTGCCATTTTTTTCATATCGTGCGTTTTTTGGCTTAAAATGTTAATTTTCATTCGTATTTTAGAATTTTGTAAATGCTATAACTCCGGTATTTTTTTTATCAAAAAAAGTAATAAGGATAAATTGTTCGTCTTTTTGACTACTACTAATAACCGTACATAAAATTTTTAAATCTTGAAAAAAATAGTCATACAAATTTTGAAAATGTGCTCACTTTTTGAATTTTCATCCATAATGGCTGGCTAACGAACTTGACCTTCATTTTTGGACACTTGAACAATATACCAAAGCCTAATCTGATATGTCAATTCTTTTGAAAATTATCCTGCTAACAAACTAAAAATCTACATACAGACAGACAGACACATTCGTAAAAAGCTGCTTTTCGGATTCAGTGGATTTAAAAACGTGGACATTTGACAAAAACGGGGCAAAGCGGGATCAAATTTGACAAAAAATCTAATACCTTCTGTGATGAGAATGTAAAAAATCTCTTCTATCAGTTATATTATATAGTTATTATATGGAAAACAAAATATTTTTAATTTAGCATGGCATAAGAGCCTAACACACATTTTCACAATTTTACAGGAGAAACAAAAAACGTCCTCAAAAATTTAATTTCTAATTAAAAGAAGAAGAGAAAGCACTTTCGAGATAAATCAGTGCTTAATTGAACCCCGTAAAGTTTGATTATAAAATGTTATTAGATTCCGCGAAAATTTAGAAAGAAAGTTTGTTTTCGCTTGAGAAGCACGTTCTTCAGCTTTGGACGGTCAAAAAATGTAATTTTCAAATTGCAAAAAAGTTAGAATTTAATTTAAGCTATTGAGGTGCTGAATCAATATAGAAAAAAATGTGAATTGAGAAAATAGTATTAGGTTTTGAGAAAATGGAGAAGAAAGTTTTCTTTTCGTTCGAGAAGCACATTTTCTCAAATTTGGACGTCGATAAAAAAACCCGATTTACAATTTCAAAAAAAGGTAAAAATTTACTTTTTAGCTATTCAGTTACTGAATTAATACAGATTCGGACGTGATCAAAAATCTTTGGACAGTAATAAAAAATCCAATTTTAAGTTTGCCAAAAAAAAAGAGAATTAACATTCCTCTCAAAAACTGGTCACACGTCATCATCTGTTCAGTTTGATGCGACTGCGCATGCCTACAAGGGCCCAAAGAGGTTTCCATAAACCACGAGGCCCATTTCCCAGCCATTTTTGACCTCCCTCCCCTCCACCCATGTGGCCTTTTTTCCTACTTTTCCTGTATTTTTTCAGCAT
>CAKNWT010274207.1:0-12414 GCA_932066315.1 Andricus coriarius
AGAGAACGCGTTTCTCCTAAACATCTACATCTACATGCGTTCAAATCAATCACTTTCGACAACAACTCCGCTGCACGAAGAATAAAAATTAACCACTGATGAGGGCCACCATTGTGCGCCGAAACGTTTGGTTCAATTAAAAATTGACTGAATTATTTACTCTGACCCTAAAGCCAAAATTAACATCCAACATTACAAACAATTGTTAATGTTATTTTTTTATGATTTTTTATGACAAAAACTACGCATCCTATCAAAACATTGTTTATGACAAATTTGTAGCTCTATTTTGGGTGAGCAACTTTTTTCTATTAATTTTTTTCATAGCTTGTTTCGTTTGTCGATAAATTTAATTCTTTTAATTTTTACGATTAATACAAAAACCGATATCAAAAAGTCCTATCAAAAAGTGATTATTAACAAATTTGTGGATATTTTTTGAATGCATAATTTTTGTCTGATTTTTTTCGTAGTTAGACCGCAAAATGGAATTTTTTATTTTTCATTGCGTTGTTTGGCTTAAAATTTTCTTTTTTTTTGAATTTTGTAAATGCTATAACTCTTGTAATTTGTTTTTTATCGAAAAAATTCATTATGATAAATTGTTTGTCTTTTTTAGCACTACAAACAGCCGTACATAGAACTTTCAAATTATAAAAAAAGTGGTCTCAGAAATTTTGAAAATGCTCCAACTTTTTGAATTTTTATCCTAAAATGGCTGGTTAATGAAATGGCCTTCATGTTAGGGCAGTAAAAGACTAGGTATACTAAAGGTCAATCTAATCTGTCAATTCTTTCGAAAGTTATCGTGCTATAGACTAAAAATCTGCAGACATAGTTCTTGAAAAAATGTTGAGAAAAGTGAACTAAATTCATTAAAAAAGTAGAAAAAGTTAACATATTTTTAAATGCGGTTAAAATTGAATTTAGCGTTAAAAGGTGGACAATTTATTAAACAATTAAGAAAGATTACAATTCAAATTTCGAGCTCTCAAAATGGAAATTACAATAAGCAATGTAAATATTGCACATAAAAATAATCGCTTTTAATTTTAAATTCATTACAAATTTTGGGAATAATATATATTCCGTCTTAAATATAAGAAAGTAAACAACGTAAAAATAATGTGAGAAACTTAATATTTCCAGTTAAAATATTAATTTTTGTCGTTAATTTCGCTTTGAAATACAAATTTTTTACATTACACTGTTAGAAATATTTGCAATTTTAGTATACATGAGCATATTAAATTTCCTATATGATTACTAAATTCATTATACTTGGTAATTTTAGTATACTTACGTATACTAAATTTCTTTTATGAAGTTATATGTATACTAAATTTATTAAGCGTACAGTAAGTTTCTTTCACGTATATGAATTTCATAGTTTCTGTATACTAAAATTCATATGCGTGTTTACTATATTCAGCTGCGCAAGCGCGTTTTTATTCACGCGAGTTGGGCAACGTGGCCGGTGGCATTTGTTTGAGTTCTTTGTAATGCTAAAAGTTTCGGCTTCTTTCTGAGATGTTATGCGAAGTCTTCTCTTTAAAAGGTATGTTTAAATTATTAACGTAAATGTAGCCTAACCATATGATTATTTCAAAATTAAAACTTCGTTTTTTATTTTCATTTTTCATCTGATCATTTTTACAGATGATGAAGACGGAACCCACGCGAAACGGAACGCGTGTACTGAATTTAATATATGCGTATACTAAATTTCGTATACATGCATACTGAATTTAGAATACGCGTATACTAAATTTTATGTACGTGCACACTAAATTCAGTATATGCATATACTAAATTTACTGTACGCTGGTATACTGAATTTAATTTCATGTTGTGCATTCTTGCTTCCATTACATGTATACTAAATCTAGTACAGATTTTTCTTACAGTGTACAATATATCAATTTTTACTGAAATTTTGAATCACAACCTCTCTTATCCTATCTAAAAAAAAGTGGTGTAACGATATATCTCGAAAATCCCGCAATCATGGTTCTTGAAAACCTGATTGGCTTTTTATTTCTTGAAGATTTTTTATAGCTTCAATTAGAAATTTTGAAAATAAAATCTACAAATTAAAATGTTTCGCGCGTTTTATCTTAGTGATTTTCGCTGGAAAATAGCATTTTTCAACAGAAATCATTATTAAGTCTCCCAATTTTTCAACAATTTTATGTTATCTTAGCATTGTACTCTGGAAAAGAACATTTTTGATCTGAAAGTTATTAAATTTCAGAGATTAACAAATTTTCAATCATTATTTACTTTTAAAACAAAAATCATTATAGTTCCAACAAGATTTTCAATTTTTGAACGGTTTCAACGTTTTCCACAAAAAATCGGTTATTAAAAAAGAAAATTTTAATAGATTTAAAAAAACATTTACAATTTTTAACCATTTTAGGTTTAAAGGAAGATTTGCAATGTTAGGCTTTTTTGTCGGAACTTGGTATATTTGAACAAAAATGCAACGGTTTAATTATCTAACGTACATATTGTAAAAAATATTATATATTAATTCTGAAGTTAAGATATCAATTTTCATCAATTATCAAAAATATTGTTCTTGCTTGCTTGTCTTGTTGGTATAAGTTTCTTTTTACATTGGTTAAAATATCATCTGACATTTTCAGTCATTTTGGCTTGAAGATTCGACAATTTGGTTGACATTTTCTTCTTTTATTTTACTGAAAATTCTTTGTTGGTTAAAAACTCAACTACTTGGTTGAAAAGTTTGACTACTTTGTTAAAAATTAATTTTGTCTTTTAGTTGGAAAAACTATTTGATTAAAAATTCATATTTCTTAGTTGAAAATTAATTTTTTTAACTGAAAATTTAACTATTTCATTTTTGGTTGAAAACGTATTTTTATTTGTTAAAAAATCAACTATTTTCTTGAGCATTTAACTATTTTGTTGAAAAATCGTCTTTTTGGTTGAATTCAACTGTTTTTAAATTTAAATTAAGATATTATTTGGTTGAAGTATCAACTATTACATTTTTCGTTGATCTTTTTTGTTTAGAAATTTAACTGGTTAGTTGAAAATGAACTATTTTGTTGAAAATTCACATTTACGGGTTTGAACATTCAGTTGTTTTGTAGATAATTCGTTTTTTTGGGTTAAAAATTGATCTTTTTTGGTAAAAATTAATCTTTTAATTAGTCCTTTTTGGTAGAAAATTCGTTTTTTGATTGAAAATTAATTTTTTGAAACGAAAATATGACTATTCAATTTTTGGTTAAAATTTGATCTTTTTTAGTATTTAATTTGTAGGAAGGTCGTCTTTTTTGGTAGAAAATGAATCTTCTTGGTTGAAAATTCAAGTATTCTGTTAAAATTTGATATTTTTTTTTAGTTTAAAAATTCTACTATTTGGTTGAAAAATTATTTAATTTATTAATACTTTGCCTTTTTTGGTAGAAAATTAATCTTCTCGATTGAAAATTCAACTATTTGATTGTAAATTTATGTGTTTTATTGGAAATTCGTTCTTTTTGATAGAATATTAATCTTCTGGGTTGAAAATTCAATTATTTGGTATTCAAAAATCTTGGATCTCATGAGGACTAATACAAATAAAATAAATAAAATAAAAATTCCGTGGTTTTGCTTACTTTCTTACCAAATCTGAAGAGCTGGGCACTTTCTGTGGAAACTCGACGCCATTCTAATTATTGAAGGTGATGTTGAACGAAAAGGGAATGCAACATTAGCGTCAAAGTAAAATAGCCTTTATTACATCGTGAAACGAAGAACAACAATTCTAAAACTCTATTATTGTGTCGTTTGCTTCACAGATTACGTTCGAAAGAATGTTAGTGCCCGCAGCGATCTCGGAAAATATAATCGTATATGTCTTCGTAGTACATCGATCCCTTCTATCTTGAATTCTGGTTAGCTTCCCCGTTAATCTTTCTTTTTTCTGACTTCTCGCAAGATTACTTATTCGTATCCTGCGTTATCGCTTTACATACGGCTAGATTGGATGCCAATACTGCATTTTTCCTGCAGAAAAAAAGGCACGAACTGGCGGAAAAGTCGGCCTAACTGTATAATATTTCATTTATTTATTATGGATGGAACTTCGTCACAATACAATATTTTCTTCTTCTTTTTTTTATTCCACAGTAACAAACACGACACGTTAAGGTCGCAAACGCTTTTTTAAAAAGACTGCCAAATAGTGTCCACCGTATCGCCATTTCCAACTTAAAATTCACATATCTTGTAAATGTACATATCTCGTAAATTTATTTTTATACAAATTATATAATAAGATAAAACGAGAAAAGAAGAATTAATTATAAAACTACAACTAAATGAGATTCTTTGATTAGAGAGTATTACTTTATAGTTTTAATTCGATTTATTTAATTATTTAAAAAGTATCGAATAATAATAATACCGATCCGCATTTTTATTGTTTTTATAAGAAAGTGGCACTGCCGACACTACGCGGCCAGCCTTAGTTCTTTTATTTTTCTTCGCTCTTTAGTACGTATTGCATTACATTTCATTGTTATGTAAATCAAATGTATTTATGTATAATATATATTTATATATAATATATATACCAATTTAGTAAATTTATACTTTATGTCTACAGGTATACTATGCTTTAATTACGCTCTAATTTCTAAAAGAAACGGTACATTATTGTCTGTCGTATCGAATATTTATATATACATTTTAATCTGGTACTTATTATAGTCATGGAAAGCTCAATGGCATAACCAGTATTACTGCGTGTACTATTTAGTGGAACACGGTCACTTCAAAACGTCAGATCACAAATCAGATCATTTTTTTTTCAATAATTTTACACATAATCTTTAGTATTATATTTATTTATTCTTTGAATTGAAGTGACCGTATCCGCCACAGTTATTAAACTCACTTTGTCGAATTATTTGGCAACTAGGCAAGCTCGGTCGTTCACGGAAGGCATCGCATGGTGCTCAAGGGGATTTATTTGAATCCGTTTTTGCGGGCTCAAATTTTAGGGCCAAACGTTTGAATATTTAGGTCTATTTTTATTTAAATTATTCTTTAAAGTATTCTAAATATTATTCTTCAAGCAATATCAAAGCGATTTTTTAATAAAATTGTTTATATTTTGTTTTAAAATTTTAAAAATGCAATTTTAATGCGACGGGCGAATTAAAAACAATTCTACTAAAAATCACGTTAAGATTTTTGAGAAAATAATATTTAGCATACATACGCACAAAAATGAGACATAAATATTCAACCCTTTGGCCGTGAAATCTAAATCCGCAAAACCGGATTCAAATAAATCCCTTTAAATCGTTGCTTCAACAATTGTAACAATTTCTTTAGGGATTACGGAATCACCAATATCGGTGCAAACAACGGCAGAACAGCATTGCTATTGCATTTCAAAGAGGAATTTTTTTCAGTTTCTGTCTCCTAATCTACATCAAGAGTCTCGATAGTCCTTTAGATAATTATCGATATTTAATATACAATTATATTTAATTATCGATAATTATCTGTCGTTAGTCTTTCGCAATAAGAATCTTATAGGATTCTATCAAATACAAAGTGCGGCCTCCACGTTACCAAGTCAGATGACTTAAATGCATTTATGGGAATATCGAGAAAATAAAAAAGATCAAAAAGACGAAGAGAAAATGCGAATTAAAGTTCCCAATTGAGGATTATCGTTTCTCAAGAGGGAAAAGATGCAAGGACCTGTGGCAACCGCACGAGCGACCATTTAGTTCTATCGTATTATTATTATATTATAATTATATAAAAATATATTTCTTAAGTGTTAACACTAATATAAATGAGTATTATAAGCATATCTGCTTGTTCGCATAGTGTGGACACGATGCCTGTCGCGGATAACCGAAGCTTCTACGTGAGGAAGTACAAGTTCAGCATTTTGGGCAAACGCCTTTAGGCAATTAATTAATATTTATATATTTATACTATGTGTCTCCAGAGCCCACCAAAGTACCTTCATCGCCCTTCCAAATAGCCTCTTGAGCACTTCAAAATCTTCATTATTCAAGAAATTGACTAATATTCATATTTCGAGAAACAGGGTCGACAGAGAATTCCGATTTTTTACCATTACTGTACATTTTTATTTATTGTATTGTGTAAATATATTCTCCAGAAATCGTATCAAAATTATAATTACTCGTTACACGTCAAAGGTCAAATTTTACTAAAATTTCCAATTTGATAATTTGGTCAAAATTATAAGACAAATAGTTTTCCTATTAACAGGGTAACCAGAATCCTGAAACAATTACGGAATTCAAGCTTGCAAAAGTGAACGATTTGTAATTTGAAAATTAAAACTTCATTTTGAACAATTTTTTAATCCAATTTTTCAAAACGATGTAATCTTTCACTTGAAATACTTAGAATTGCATAATAACAAATTGGAACTACTTACGATTAAATAATTTGAAAAAAGCCTAAGAATTAAAAAATGTATTTAAAACTTAAAATGATTTAATTTTAATTTGTGTTTGCCATTTGAAAATTTGATTTGAATTCCAAACCGTAGAATTTATAATTTTTCGATTTGAAATTGTTCAATTGCAAAGGCTATTGATTTTAAATTGTAAAATGTAAACGTTCAATACAAAACTATTCAATTTTGAACGTATAAATTTATATTACTTCATCGTTTCAAACTGTACAATTTTTATTCTAATCTGAAATTATATTCAATTTTCATCTTGAAATTGAACAATTTTGAAGGACAAAATCTGAAACTATTCAATTCTCAAAGCATTCAATATTTAAAATATTATATAAATGATTTTAATACAAAATTGTTCAATTTTGTATGTAACTTTTTAAATAAAAATCTTAATTTTTGAACAAGTCTTTGAAAACTATTAATTCTAGGAATAAAATTAGCATTAAAAAATTTTTAAATATTTGTATGGACTTGAAAAAATGTTAAGAAAAGTAAAGAAAATACTTTTAAAAAATGGAAGAAGTTAACAGATTTTTAAAAGTGACTAAAATTATATTTAGCGTTAAAAAGTGTAAAATTGATTAAACAATTGAAAATTAGCAAAGAGAACAATAAAAATTGTCAAATTTCTAGTTCTCAACATTAATTTTTTTTGTTGAGACATTCAACACTGAATGACTTTAAATATAAAAATGTCTTCAGCATTTTAAACATAAGACTTCCAAAAATTGGACAATTTAAAACCCGAAATGCTTTAAATTGCAGAATTCACACGGCTACCCTGAAATATTACCTAGTCCAATTTTGTAAATCACAAGGTGTTTTCAATGAAATCTTATGAGAAACAAAAGTTCTTCAATTTATAGAATCTGGAACTTTAAAAAAATCAAACTTCTTAATAATTCAAAAAGTTTTATTTTTTGGCCTGATGAAAAGTTACGTATAAGATAGTTAAAAACTGATATGGCTCTTCTCCTCAAAACTCAAATATCAATCTTGAAAAGTCTGGAAGTTAAAAAAATTCTCCGACAGTTTTCCAATTTTATTCTGACACTCTAGCAACCCTGAATTCTCTTTTTAAAATTATCTACTTTATTATCAGCTTAGTTTTTTTTTTTTTGTAAGTTCGATGTTTGTTTCATTTGGAAGAGAGGTGAGAGGCTTCCGGTGGACTTTGGACCCACGATACGGTATCTCGTAATATTAATAACAATATCACTTATCACTTGTGGTACGTGTAAATAAAAAGACGAATAAACCGTTATAAAATACATTCTCGAGTATTATCATCTGTAGAGTATACTGCTTACCTAGGCGTCCGAACGAATAAATCATACAAATGTAATCATATTATTTAATCGTACAGTATTGGAAGCATTTAATATCATACTTAGATCCTTACTAATCGGGCCTCGAATCTCGGTGAAGAAAATGTGTGCGAGCACCGGGTCTCAAAGGAAAAAGAGATAAAGAGGCCTCCAGAAAGATCTTTTCGGAATGTGCGTTGCGATTTCAAGAAGGGCTGATTTCTTCAATTCAACATAAATATTCTTACTTTTGATTTATTTTCTCTATTTCTCTTATAGTTATTTCATTTGTATATAATTCTTTGATTCAAGGGTTGAATATATCAGTTTGAAGAAATCGGCCCAGAATTTATTTTCTAACTTTAATGTTAGTAATGCATAAGTACATAAGATTAGGTATTGGAAAGATGTTCTCGCATGGTTTTCACCGATCCACAAGGCCCTAGAACCGCAACTCTAACAATTATAGTCCTTTGGGCTGAGCTGAAGTTAACTCGTTTTAAGTGAGGAGGCGAGATTCGAGATTTTTCCTCCTTCTGGCAACCGGGCAGACATTTTACAATAAGCTCTCTTTCCGGCCAGAGACTCTCTATTATTTTCTTTCTCTCTAAAGCTTATATCTTTACACCCTTCCACACTTGAATCCGCTTTCTTACCCGCGTGTCGACTTTTTATTAGAATTCTAAAAAAATAAGCTCAAGGCTACCAAAAGCCTTTCTCTCACCAGGTTGAACTGCGCCACGAATAAAAATAAAAAAAAAAACAGTGCGCTAAAATCATTGCATGACTTTAAAATGCTTTAAGCAATATTTAAGAACTTTCTTATACTAAAAATTTCTTAGAAATATTACTAATCATTTTTTTTCTTTGTACTGATAGTAATTTTATCAAATTATTCCTCTCGGTCTATATTTAGAAATATGCGGACCTGCAATATAAAATATATCCTTTGAATAAATACTCTGTAATTACAGGAAGCAACTGAGCAGATTAGATTTCTAAAATATTATAAAAATACTTGTATTTTCTTTGTAGAATGTCTTCAACTCTTCATTGTACGAACACCTTGAGTTAGAGATTAAAATCTATTTCTAAGTATTGTCTATTTCTAAATCTCGGTTTGATTTCAGATCAAGAGCCATCCTATAAATTATGTAACAGCTTTTGGGGGAGGGATTTCGGGAAAATGTTACGTAACATTTTCAATAAATCAACTTTATAGGAAATCCATGTATCAAAAATTATAGTATATATTAAAGTTTAGTAATTTTACAATAAAATATTATAATAACGCTTTAAAAATTTCATATCGGTACAATTAGATAAGTATTTTTTCTCTCATCATTTCGTAAAAAAATATCCAAAAAACAATTTTTTTCATAATTTTTTAAATTAGTGTTACCCGAAAAATCATTCAACATTATTTAAGTTTATCAGGTTAAGCTATTTGAAAATATTTCAAGGAATATCAGAGGATTTCCCAAATTTCAATATGTTTCAAATGATTTCAGTAATTTTTAACGATTTAAAAAGCTCTCAAAAAGGTATTTTAATTAAGTTTTCGGGATCACAAAGGATTCCATACAACTTCAAAAATATATTATAATATTTTAATGAAATTTCAAAGAATTTCTTCACAAGAATTGAAGGATTTCAAAGATTTTAAGAGAGTTTAAAATATTCAAGGTATTTAACATTTTTAAACAATTTAAAGATTTTAGGATATTTAAAAAGATTCCAAGGTATTTTCAGGGGTGTTAACTAATATGATCAGATTTCCGAGGATTTCAGTAATTTTAAGGCTTTTAATAAGGTAGTTTATAATAAATTCACCAGGATCTCAAAGAATTTCAAGAAATATCAGATTTCATGTAACTTCATCGGATTTGAAGGATTTGTATAATATTTTAGGGAAATTGCAAATGATTTATTCATATAAATTAATAGATTTCAAAGATTTAAAGAGATTTTCTATATTTCAAGGTGCTTTTAATGATTTTAACCAACTTGGATGATTTTAAAGAATTTTAAAGATTTAACAGATTCCCCGCAATTTCACTACTTTTCAAGAAATTTCAACGGAGTTTAGGGTATTTTAAAAGATTTAAAGGAATTTTCAAGAGCTTTAAAAACTTTTACAAAAGATTTTAAAGGATTGAAAATATATCTTAGAGTATCTATATCTTAAAGAATTTCAAGAAATATAAGATTTCATATAACTTTACATGATTTCGAGAGATTTTATCAAATTTCATTTAAATTTCGAAAAATTTGTTCACAAGAATTGAGAGATTTTAAAGGATTTCAAAGATTAGAAGAGATTTTTAAATATTATTTGAATTTTTTAAAATGATTTTAAAAAATTTAAAAGATTTAAGGGTGCTTTTAAAAATTATTCATAAAAACGATAGTTTTTATGGAACTTTTTGAAATTACTAAGACCCACAAAATCATTGAACAATTTTCAAGTTTATCAGGCTTGCAGTATTTACTAAATACACCTTTAGATTTCTAGATTTGACGATATTAAACAGGATGTAAAAATATCTAGAACCTTTCGTAAATGATTTCGGTCTTCTAAATTCTATAATCTAATTTTATAATACATTTTATTCAAGTTTATTATAATCGCAATAATCGCAATCGTTCTTTAAAACGTTTAGGTTATTTAGGCCTGTCGAAATGTCTCTAAAAATGCACATTAAATAAATCGAGATATGGGGTAGTAATTAACAAAAATTGTGAAAAATTAAGTTTTCGATAAATATTTGTCTACTAGATGACACAGCTTTTTATACGTTTTAGTTTTCTTTCTTTTCATTTTAATAGCTTCTACTTATTTAATTTTCGAATTTTCTCGCTTTTTTTGGGCTGAATATATTTTGAAAAATTACGTAACATAGGGGTGGGGGGATAAAAATCACTTTGTAATGATTTGTAACACGGGGAGGGAAGGAGTAAAAAATTGGCAAAAAGTGTGTTACATAATTTACTGATGACCCCTTATATAGAGTGCAGTTTAATAAAAAAAAGTGAAAAATAATATTTTAATAATATTTTCCGAGACGCAGTCAACCTGAAATATAATAAATTTCTCATAATCCGTTTCTCCCTTTGGGGTTTTCTCACGTTTGGTAAAATCTCTATCCATAAGTGCAATATCCACTAACGTTGATCATCCTGACTGGATGTATCGCCCTCCCCAGCGAATGTAACTAACAAATTTGTACATTAATTAGTTCTCCTTATTATTGTCATGGTATATATAATATCTTGTTAATAAAAATAATAAAATATTATGTATATTATATCATATATATATAATAGATTATTGCATTATGCATTTTTGGTACCGTTACGTGTTTGGTTAATTTGTATAATCTTCAGCGAGCTGTGATTTACTTTGGTGTGAATCTTATTCGAAAATTCATTGAAAGAGAGCCACTGTTTGGTTCATCGTTGCAAGTTTCGCGGCTTTTCATTTATTTTATATTACTTTACTCGGTCTCGCTTAACTGGGGAATATCCATCTTAAATATAAAAGAATAAAAAAAAACCCTCGCTCCTGGCTAAATATTATTTTGTAACTCCTCCGAAGCTAATTTGCTTTAAAAGTAATTGCTCAATTTTGGAAATTGTAGACTTTTCTGGAAAGATTCAGAGGAGCGTTTTGCCACGACAGTCTTCGATGCTCCTCCCGCTTTGAGGATTTGCGAGGTGCGTATAAAATTCAAACTTAAATGCTAAATCCTGAACAAAGTGATGCGTGTCCGGCGACGAGGTTTTCTGGTTGTTGTTTTTCTTTTTGGTTCAATTTCAAAATTACCTTTCGCCCACCGGTGACGCGTAAAAGAAGGTCCGTATGTACTTAGCTAAGTGGGTGGGCCTCGTTTTTGAGAGCGATTCGGTACTCCTATTCTCTGTAAGGTTTGCAATAAGAGTACCGGTGGTTCATGTGTTGGCTGTAGGAGCCAGAATGAGAAAAGCGCTTGAGGCACTTGGAACACTGGAAGGGCTTTTCGCCACTGTGCAGACGTTTGTGCTCAGTCAGGTGATGCTTGTGCTTGAACGCCTTAGGGCACTCCTGGCACTTGTAGGGCCTTTGTCCTAAAAAATAAATAAAAATTTATTTCAGAATATCTAGATACATACGATAGACAGGGTGTCTACTCGAATCCTGGAAAAAATGCCCTGAAAATTCGAGGTTTTCTCCAGGTATCTCAAGTTTTGTCCAGGTCTAATTTTATCATAGTACGGATCCATTCAAATATTTAACATTTTTGAAAACAATCTACTCGGAATATGTATACAGTTTCGCGATTTTATTATGAATAATGTTTTTTCAGTTTCTAGGTATTCAGTTAATATGTTTAATTCGGAAAGCTTTGACTAATTTTATGACAAGATATTTTCAAATATATTAGCACCATCGATTAAGAAAATAATTAAATAATACTAGACACATAATTATTCATTTCTTGAATTTTTCTCTGAAGTACATGAATTTGAATAATAATTCAAATAAATTTTATTTAATCTTATACTCGAAATACAGTGCATATTCAGGTAAAATTAATGTGGTTACTGTATTTAATTCAATGTAAGCCCGCTTCAAATTCC
>CAKNWT010274208.1:0-16917 GCA_932066315.1 Andricus coriarius
AAATAGTTTCTTTTGATAAAGTCAGTTACTATATAAATCTGCGACCCTTTACAGGTTCGTAATGACCACAAACATAAAAAAACACTACAATTTTGTCTCTGCAAGGCAGCCTTAAAGACATAAGTAAACCAATTCTCAAGCACAACACCTCTATTTATCAAATAAAGACGTCAGCCAATACACGGAAAACGTAAGAGTGAAGTAACCTGAGTTAGATTTTCTTTTCTTTTGCATTAGCTCTAGATGGTGCTTTGTTTGATACCACCTTGAATTTGGCAAATCTAAGCTCAAATGGGATTAAGGCACTAATTCTTGTAGAAATTCAACCATTTTTTTGAAGTTTTTATCCGCCATGTTAGATTCGCTATCTTGAATTTTGAAAATGTGGTCTGAAATTCGAATTCAGCAATTTCAAAACCCTTAAAACATCCTTTCTCGTTCGAATGACACAATTTTATTCGCCTTCTTCGCCTTCTTTGCTAGTTTTCCATTGTGGAAGTGAAATGGTTAATGTGCGATATCTCGGAGAAAACAAATCGGTTCGGGATGATCGAAAATGGAAATGGAAGATAAAAAGAAGTAATTTCAGGTTAGGATATCTCAAAAACCTGACATATAGGAAAAATTTGGATAACGGATTCGGTTTCAGGATACCAAAATCCTTCAGGGTCACATAGTCCGGTCTTTTTGGGTACAAAAAAGATGTCATTTTTGTCGGCCTGTGTTATTGTTTTCAGTAAACATTTTTCTGCTTTCTGGTCATGCGTTTTATTTATTTTTTAAATAATGAAGCAAAGTATAAATCTAAGAAGCTATCACAAATATTTTAGATTGACATTACAGTAAATCGCAGAGATACTTTTTATCTGGATTTGGATGAAAACTTTGCAATTGAAAACTATAATTATTATACACGATTATTGCCTCGAGTCTTGCGATATCCAAAAAGTTTGTGAACAAAACTGAGGCAAAGGACTGTTCGTTACAAATTAGTTCTGTCGTGACAAGCCGTCAAGTAACACGCACAGGTAAATAGTGTGAGGTTTAAAGTCACGCGCGAATCTAGAGGGTGGCGAAAGGTTTTTAACGTATCTACACTTTTTTCCTTTCACTGAGAAATGGAGAAAAATTATAAAACATATTGATATCTGAAAAATTGCAAAGCATTATACATATATATACAATAATCTTGAAATCCGTTAATTTACTTGGTCTACATTGAAGCTTCTATATTTCCGCTCATTTCTCGCGTGTTTTTTGTCTCGCAGCTTTTCCTCTCCTGTCAATTTAACATTTTATTATAGCATACCTCATTTTTGACACAATTTGAACATTATAAATCTTTGGCGACTTTTTCACGATCCTAATTTAAGAAGACTTATTATTTTTAAAACTTCCCATTAAAAATCATATAACTTGCAACGTGTTCAGAATAATTAAATGTAGAGTTCGTACAATATTCACAATTCTTCAATTTTAACCGGTGAATATGACAGTGAATGTTTTTTTTTTTACAAAAATCGCATTTTTTAATAATGAAATCAACACAATCACTTTAAATGTCGTTTGATACTACATGATACGATACCTCTTAATAATTTTTAACAGTTTAAAAATTTCTATAATTTCAATTTAAAATTATAGCTCCGAATGCGTGATTTTGAAATAGTTTAATTTCTCAAGCCTTTAAACTAAATTTGTTTAGCTTTGAAAGTTTAAACTTGAAACTATTTATTTTCAAGTTTCCTAATTTTTAATTGCTCAATTAGAAACTTTACTAATTTGTTAAGGTTTAGTCCTCAAAATGAAAAGAATTAAAAACCCTTCAACTCTTGGAAATCCTATTTAAATATCTTTAATCGTACGATATTCCTTTGGGTATTCCTCGAAATATTATCAAAACACTTGAAATCATTGCAATCCGTGGAAATACAATAAAATCCCTTGAAAACTTCGTGAAATTCCGTGCAATCTGATGATATTTCCTGAAATCCTGGAAAATTGATTGAAATACCTTGAGTCGAGCTTTTAAAATCCCATAAAATATTACGAAATGGTAGGAAATTTTTTAAACCGCATACATTTTTTTTAATTCCCTGGAATCATTAGAATTATTTGAAAGTCCTTCAAAATTTTTTAATCTCATAAAAATTCCTTGGAATCCTTGGAAATACTTTAAAATATTTCGAATCCTTCAATTCTGATTAAATCCCTCAATTCTTGTGAATAAATCCTGTAAAATCCACTGAAATATTACAAAATCCGTTGAAATCCCGTGAAATTACATGAAGTCTGATGACATTCCTCTGAAATCGCTTGGAATCTATTTCAATAGGCTAAAACCTTATAAATCCTTTAAAAGCTTTCGAAATTCAAGGAAATTCTTTCAAACCGCATATTAACCGAAATATTTGAAATTATCTTCAAATTTTTGAAATCCTACGAAATATCTTAATTTTTGTGACTTAAAATCATTCCATAGAATTCCTCTGAAATCTTTGACATTCTCTAAATCTCTAAAAGGCCCATAAAATCTTTGGAATAATATTAAATCTTTTAATTAATTCCTGTTGAAATCTTGGAATAATATTAAATCGCTTAATTAATTCCTGTTGAAATCCCTTGGGCTGCCGTAAAATCTTTTAGAACTCCTTAAATAAAACTTTCAAAAGCTCTGAATATTCTTTAAAATAATTAAAGTCCTTCGAAATTTCACGAATACCCTTGAAAGCTGCTGAAGTCCTTTTCAATCCTAGTCCTCTTCTGGATGCTAATTTTTACGAATAAATAATAATATGTCCTTTTTTTTAACCCGAAGATATTTAAAAGAAAAAACATAAACTTTTTTCTAGACAAGAAAAAAAACCCTAAGTTCGAAAAAAGTCTGATGAAATTGCTTAATGAATTAAAAATTATTTTGTTTTAACTGTAAACACGTTAAATTCAGAAGTGTTCTAATGCTTTGATTTCGTAGCTAAGAATTCAATTTTTAAAATGAAATTTTTTTTACGTATGAAAGTTTTAATTTTTTGATTTTTTTTACATTGAAAATTTTGTCGGTATCCGGGAAATTACAGGAAACTAGTTTTTGCTTTTAGAGCCCACCCTAAAATAATTGGTCAATTCAATTAGTTATAATAGAATCTTTTTTGAGGCCTTTACCAGTGTTGATGTTTAATACAGTAGAGGTATCTGCCTATCAGATTGCTGATAAGTGAACACTCAACTTTATTATAATTGATTTTTGTTACGCGAAATCAGTTCAAAACGCAAGATGCTCGAAATTTTAAGGCCAGTAGAGTAAATTTTACGAAAACCAGTTTAACCAGTAAAAGTAAAACTCTGTTTCACAAACTCAGTTTCAAAACCTAAAACTAATTATAGTTCTCTATGCTTATAAAATTTTCCGAACCCTCGCCCCAAGGTCACTTGTCTGTATCCGCGCTTTTTTCAAGTAATTTTTCAGTATTCAAGTTTAATACAGTTCTTTTGTACAATTCATCCAAGTATACAGTTTCGTATTTATCTTCACAAATAGTATATTTTTTTAGAATTTTGTTATCACATGTAATTATTTTTTCTCTCTTTAGCTCCAACATTTTTTCTCTTTAATTATTGAAATTTTGTATATTCCAAGTGGACAGGCTCTCAGTTTTTAAAAATTGAGTGGTTTAAATTACTTAGGATAAAAGTTGTAAACTAACACCTCATATTTGAGTTAAATAATTTAAAATGAGTTCACCAAGAGATTGGTTCTCTTTTTTCTAATATTTTTCTCGATTTCTTTCTTTCTGTTACCCTTTCCTTGGCACGCACACAGCACTCTACGTGATTCCAGATTCTCGGCAGGAGTGTAGAGTAGAAAAACCGATGGACACGAAGGTGCAGGCAAGGTTGAAGGTTGAGCACGAAGAAGACCGGGGCACACGCGTAGATTACGTGCGGTCGATCGTCAGATTTCCAAGCGATGGGTATGAAAAGGAAAGATAGGAGGGTGTAGATTGCAGAATGCAGAAAGAAGGAAGAGGACAAGAAATGACGCGACGGGTGTTTACGATAACGAGATTAACAGCAAATCTGCGAGGGGCTTCGTTCCTGGTCTATTACCACTACAGCTGCTGCTGCTGCTGCAATGAGGTTGACGCCGCGAAGCGATCTCTTCATGCAGATAAATCGGCAATAAATTTCGAGAGACCTCCCGGAACTGCAACGCGTGTTTCATGGAGACTAATCGTATGGCTTTAATTTGACTCCAACGCCTTAGGAAGCGGAAATGCATAAACTCTCATTCAATTTGTAATTCAGTTTGTAGCTTGGGGCTCTTCACGACTAGTCTTATCGACTATTAAAGTCTATAAAGTCGAAGACCCCTTGCAAATTGCAATATCGTCTTAGAACTTGAAATTTGTTAATTCGACTGCTTTTGAGAGCTACATATAAATGGAAATCAAGTCATTTTCTCAGGCAATCTAGTTTAATATGTCAATGCATAGTCAAACGGATGTATCTCAAAATCACGCAAAATTTTTTTCAATTTAAGAAATTTCGAAATAACTATGTTGGTCCCGCCGTATTTTATCACGTATTGGGCAGTGCATATGTTTTTATCTTTAAAAGAAAAAATTAACAAATTTTCATAATTCAAAACGGTATCTCATTTTTAAAAATAAGCCAAAATTGAAATATTAAAATACAAAATGAAAAACAGACTTTTTTTCTCTTGTGAAGCTTTCAGATGCATTTAGTACATCCATGATCCAACATTTGGTTAATTTGCCAGTAGCATCCTCATGGCTACTCATTTGAAAACATTTTCTGGTATTAAAAACAAATTTTCCACAATACTTGTCCTACAATTAAAAAGTAAATTTTTACATAAGTTACAAAATCATCGAGAAAATATCGTAAAGGGATAGGCAATGCTATCTCGTTATTTCATATGTAATGCGAGAACAGTAAGAACAAATAGAATTTTGTTTCATACGAAATGCCTATCTCTCCTGAAAATTTCAATGAAAAAATGTAGCTGTTTTAAGTAAAGTTCGAGTTTAAGTTTTTCTTAACATCGAAACAGCTTTACCATTTATGATTATTTCTTCATTTTTCTCATCTTTTCGAAAGAATGAAAAAATTTAATAAACTGGAACAAAAAAAAATACCAAATGGAAAATTTTTGCTGAGTATACAATATTAGTGCCTATTATTCCCAAAAATTCCGACTAAAAAAAGGTTGTGTTTTGAGAACAAACTTTTTAAAAACTTTTTTTTTTTTAATTGGAATAACTTCACCACCTTAATTTTTTGTTGTATAGTTGGAAAGAGTGGTGAAAGCTTATGTTAATTTAAAAAAAACTTTATTTTCTTTTTTTTCAAAGACGTTACTTTCGACGTGCAAGAATATATTTCATTGGCCAGCCAATCCTGAACATGTCATCCGCTGTCCTACATGATTTAAAATTGATTTTGTCCGAAAGGGTTTTCGAAATAATAACTAATGTAGCTTAAAGTTTTCTTGTTATTATGGTGTCAAAATTCGAGTCAAATTATGTCAATAATTTTTTGAAAATTGGACTTTATTATTATAGGACAGATTTGAACATCATTTTCTAATAGCAGAAATCGTTTTCAGTAAAGTGATTTACATTTCGCATAAGTTTCATAATTAAATAACAAGATTATGTGGCTGAATTTAAACTTTTAATTTTAAGCTGCTTCATAACATCCCAACTCTCAAGCTGCTAAAATTCTGCCATTTTTTTTAATGGAACGAAATTTATGGTTCATGACACTGTCCTAAAGGATTTAATGCATCAAACTAAATGGAATACGTAAAATTCTACAAATAAAAATTTAAAAAAGTTTAAGGTCGTGTTTAAAACTAGGGGATCATATTCTCACCAATAGAAAGAAAATTCCAAATTAAGATTTTCCCTTAGGACATATATCCTAACCTTCTATCTTTCTTTTTATATATATAACTCAATGTCTGTATGTGTTTTCCAAGTAGGCATACCTACTTCACTTAAATTATGTTAGTGATTTTTTTATCTCATTTTTTAGGCTCTTTTTAACATTATCTTCATCTATTTTATGCTTCTATAATCTTCAATCTTCAATCTACATGTTCTATTTTCGATAAACCCCCTTGGAGTTCCATGACCCTCTATTTTCTTCATCATTCTCACGAAATCTGACGGATGATTCCTCGTGAGATTATGACCCACGCCCGCGTTCTTATAATTCCCCATCGTATACTAGTCCTCTATCCCGTATATCTTATAATTTCACCCTTCAAATTTCAGCTTTGGGATTACACGCCACACTTGCTAATTCGCAGAGCGATTTCGTGTTCACTTTTCACTGTTCCCGCTCCTGTCTTTATTCGCTGGATCCTTATTAACATTGCTCTTATAGAGCCAAGTTTTCCAAACTTTGTATATTTTTATTTTCATTTAGGTTTTGTTGCAACCTAATCTATATTAATTTTTTTCAGATGATACTTATATGTACGACGACGATGCGAGGTGCGGGGTCGCAGGTGGTTTGGGACCTGGACCAGGTGGTCAGCATTGGTACGACGAACCGCCTTACGAATCCGATCCCGAAGATTTCCTCATGGGAGCAAGTGGCGGACCGATTCCAACGACGACATATCAAAACGGAAAGTAAGAATCAAAGAAATATTTTCGTTAAATAAAACTCCTTCGAAAGAGAACTTCTTGATACTAGCAGTTGAAAGTCGATTTATTATTTTTGAATAAATCTTTTGACCTTGAACAATTTATTCCCATCGGCCCTTCCCGCTTCGTGATATAAATATAAATAAAAGTTGTTGAACATTATTACCCGATCATATTTTATGATACGGAAAAAAAATAGGTTTCATTTTATTCCTAAAGTGAGAGGGATATTATGTAATGCGCGATAACGAATCTGTTGTAACACCAGTTAGATAAAAATATTCCATTCGATAGATTTCTGCCCATTATTTTCTAAATCTACATGTATATCATCGATATTATATTTTTCGATATTTCTGGATTTTTTACTACTTTTATTTCATTCTTTCCATTTTAAAGATAAAATAACAGACGAATAGAAAAAAGGGCGTAGAAAAGTATAAAATAAGCTGAGAGACAAAGAGGATTATAAGTGGTAAATTGAATAGAAAACGGTAAAATATTATTAAACGAATGAATAAGATCAAAAGCGATGAAAAACGATAACATTATTTGAAATTCTTACTCATTAAAAAAAATGTGTACTTCAGTATTTCACTATCTAAACAGAATAATACATTATTTTCTTCAACACATGCGTGAAAACCGTGGATTTTCGAGCGTGTGAAGCGGGCTGGACGTTGCTGTTTGTTTTCCGGGGAAAAAACTGCACACAAAAATCCTGCAGGAAAAAAAACTCATGACAGTGGAAAAAAACTCGGACGTGCTGCCTCTGACGGATAATCTTGTAGTCATTGTACTTGTTTTCCATCTGTCACGAGCTTTTTCTTCTGCCACGACTTTTTCTCTCAGTTGTTTTCGCTGGTCAACAATCCGCAATGTCCGGTCCGCTTCACATGACTCGATTCTGCGATTTTTCAGCATGTGTAGAAGAAAATATCGTATACACCACGGGAGGGAGTAGGTGAATTTTATCTTAAGCGATAAAAAACACCTTCTTCCATCTCTAGATGCATACTCTACTATATTATATGTAATAGATGAAAGCGTGTCTTGGTTAGCCTGTTAGGCTTAGTATTATTAATAGTATTAGTTCGAGAGTGAAGGCAGCTTGAAAGCTGATAAATCAACAATCCCAGTAGTATTATGATCCCCACCCGAGTGTGACCGAGCCAAGCGCTACTTAACTTTGGTGATTGAGCGAGAGGCTTTAAACAATTCCATGTGTCCAAACCGAAAAATGGAATAGAAAATATTGCTAAAAAATAATATAGGTGTATTCACTATTTGTTTTTTTGTTTATTTTGTTACAGAGAAACCTCTCTCTATGAGGAATACAATTTAAATTATACCTACGAGGAAGCAAAGTGTTCGTAAAATAAGCAAAAATAATAATTACACCCATAGTGGCTACATCCATAGTACTTCGTAGCGGTATTTTGTAAAAAAAAATGACCAAATTGTCGGAAAAAAGGAATAGAATAAAAATGATCAAACAGAAAGGAAAACAATACCATTTTTGGTAATTGAATTATAATAAATCTTAACGGGATATAAGATGGCGAAAATTGGATAGAAATATAATAGAAACATGAACAAATTGCAGTTGAATATCATACGATAAAAATAACTCGTCAAACTAATAGAAGACTTCCAAAAATGTGAAGTGTGTTTACCCCTTTATCTATTCCTATTAATCCTATTCCAAATGTCTTCCCCATTCTATTCTGGACATAACATTAGAACAATAGTTATAGATTTTATAAATTTGAAAAAATTAACCTAGGCAAGCTTAATTTATCATCCAAAAAACATTTCTGAAACAAAAAAATAGAGAAATAATTGATATCGTATGTGAAAACTCAAACATAAAATCGGGAAAGTCATTTTTAAAAAATGCATGCCTAAGATCTGGTCTTTTTCAGTAATAACTATTATTACTAAAAAAGACCAGATAATCGAAAAAACCATAGCATTAAAAATTAAATCAGAGATATTTCTAATAATTTAGTGATTCAAAAATAGTAAAATCTAGAGAGTAAAATAATTCAGACTGAAACAGATAATTCCCCTAAATCATATATCCAAACCCTCGTAACATCCTCTTCTTCAGTTAAACCCATAAGGGACCTTGAACCCTTGGGATTCTCCCAACTCTAAGTTCATTAAGCATTGACGCAAAACGTATCAACTTTGGCGTCGAGTTTCCGAGCCCTTGAATGTATCGTCAGGAATTTTAATTAATCTATATTTTCAGGGTGTGGTTCACATTGAACTTAAGACCGGAAAATCGAGGTGAGAGGGTGATTTCACTTCCAACAGCCGGTGACATTAGCCTTCCAAGAGACCGCTCTCGAAAATCAGCGGATCGTTCTCGAAAGCCATCGGCGTCGTCCACTATGAGGGGTCTTATCGTGTCACAAGGTCTCAACAATCCACCAGCAATCATACCTCTCACAAGAGCATCCAGAGAAAGTGGAGATTACGCAAGTAGTGATGTACAGGTGAGTTTATTTTATTTTATATTGGTGTTTTGAGGTTACTGGAATTGGTTAAAATTTCATAGCTACTTTTTTTTTAATCAGTCTCCGCATTTCGATATTCATAACAGCATCGATTTGGGGTTTTTCGAAAAAGGGTTTGTTTAATAGATTCATTAATCGACCCATTAATTAAATAGTTTCGGTGGCCAGTAACATTATAGGCATTATGGAAACATTTTTAAAAAGAAGATTCTCTGAAGCGTACATAACTTTTCAATCAATTAATTATTATGTTCATTTAAACTTCTGTTATTATTTCCTAAAACTTTGAAAGTTTTGAATTCTGAACATTTTCTAATTGAAATTATCTAAATTTGCACATTTTGCTTTTAAAGCATTTTGTAATTTATTAGCATTTCCATTTACAATTTACTTTTTATGACTAAGAAATTTTTAATATTGAAAGCTTCTAGCTAGGTAATGATTATGTTTAATACAGCAAATTTTATATTGATTATAAGTTTCTTAGCAAAGTTTCCGTTAAAATGACTAATTTAACCCAAAGGTGCGAACACAAAGAATGTTTTTCTTGATTTTTTGTCTGGGATGTCTTACAATTATTTTTCGGGAAAAAATCAAATATTTACTGGAGCCGTGTTTGAAAGTTAAGAGAGCAAAATTTTTTCTTGGAAAAATTTCTACAAAAAAAACCCCTTCATATTTTTTAATCTCAATTCGTTTTCTTGACAAACTTGATTTTTCGATTTCATGACCTTTTCTTCTTATTTCTTGTTCTGGACATAATTATTTTAAGAAGAAAAGTTAGGAATGTACTTATACCCACATGTTTTATTAACACAAAAAACGTGTTATTCTAAGCCAATAACATTTTTTAAATAAAAAGATATATTTAGATAATTCGAATAATAATATATATCTGTTCTAATTTTGTATCTGATATAATGCAATATAATAAAACGTATTTTTACTTATGAAAATAAAAAAAAATCTAGTTTGTTTAAGAAAATAAAGTGAGATTAAAAATTATGAAAGGGGTATTTTTGTAGGAATTTTTTGGAGGATCAATTTATCTCTGTTAACTTTTTTTTATATCTCGCTTTGTTTTCAAGAATAACTGGGCATTTAGATTTTTTTAAATTAAAAATGGATTTTTTTCAAAAACTTCTCCGGCGAAGATTTTTGTTTTTGGTTTTTATCAAATAATAGTTGTAAGTAATTATTTTAGCGGAACCGTGTTAGGATTTGTGTTACATTTTTTCAAACTAAAGTTCTTGCAATTGAAAGAATTTTCTTGTCAAATTATCACCCAGAGATGGCCAAACCAGGGACCACAAAACTAGCTTACAATGAAGTTGTAAAATACGTCGGTCTGTCTTTCCATCTGAATTGCAATATTTAGCTTTAGAGGATTTGCATGTAAAATATCTCCACTGTAATTTGAATTATTACTAATCCAGCATATTTCAATCTTATTATATTTTAAATGCGTTAAGCGTGAAATTGTTCTATATTTGATGATTGACAATATTTAATTGCTACATATTATTCGGTTTAAATTTCAGACTCGTGAAACTGTTCTATATTTGATGATTGACAATATTTAATTGCTACATATTATTCGCTTCAAATTTCAGACTTTTCATTTTCTACTGCTTGAAAGCTGAAAAAAAGTTTACATTTCGATTCTAATCAAAATTGATTTTAATGCTCTTTTTGGAATCATGCTATTTTAGGAGAATCAATTTGATATTTCTTAATCTAAGCTCTTTTTAATGGACAAAGATTGCAATGTTTATGAGTTTACAACTTTAAACGCTCTAAGTGAAAATTGTACAGTAATTTTACACTTTTAACTTAATTATTTAATTATAGACATTGATATGAGTTTCTAATTATTATTTTTTTTTATGTAGAAATTTACAAATATTGTGAATTATAAAAACCAAAAACGAAAAAGTTTAAACAGACGCACGTGCAAATACTTTCATTCAAATTTAACAAAAAGGCAAAGAAATAAGAAAGCAAAAGAAGTCAACTTCCAAATTCACATTCTTCCTTACTTTCTTTAAGTTTTTTTTCTATATTTATTGCGATCTTTAAGTACAAAATGTTTACCAAATTTACCAAAAATTTAAATTATGAATAATTACAGTATTAAATTGTTTATTTTTTAATATCTTTTTCTATTTTTATTTCTTCATATCATTATTATTTATAAGATTTAGTTTAAAATATTTTTGACTTCAGGATAAAAATTATTTAAAAATGGAATAAATAAAAATGTAAATATTAAAATATTCTATTTTAAATATTTCCAATTTCAAATTGTCTAATATTGCCTGCAATTTGAAGTTGTTTTGATTTCAAATTTGATTCCAAAAATGGCATCAATATAAACTGAAGCATTACGAAATGATCATGTACAAATTGTACAATTTGCAATTTTTTAGTGTTTAGTACTTTACATGGGGAACTGTTTAATTTGTGAAGCTTTCAATTTAAAATTTTTCTATATTAAACATTTAAATTGAAACTTGATAGATTCAATTTTAAAGTTATATAATCTTAAAGTTACTAGTTGAAAAACTTTTTAAATTTGTATTCTCCAATATTTTGTATGAGAAAATCGCAGCTCAAAGTTGAACGCTTCTAATTTGAAAACGTCTGAAAACTGAAACATAATTTTAGTTAGTTTAGAAGGTTCAAAAGTCAAGGATTCGACTAAATTTGGTTCATTTGAAGTGCTTGAAATTACAAATTTCAATCATACTTCCAAGAGGAACTTACACCTTTCGGAATTTTGTTTGGATTTATACTCCTCTCAGTAATAGGTCGTTGCCAAACTTGTAACATGCTAAAGTAGTAAGATACGTTTTTCGGCCATTCTCGAGAACAAAGTCTCATTTGTCGGTTAGCTCAGGCAATAGCGTTCCGAGTTTGTGACCGGTAATTCTAAGTTCGATTCCTGCTGCCTGCATTTTCTCCCAATTTTTGTTAATTATATTTTTTTTTATTGCAATAGACTATTCAATTTACGTACATCAAGTCAAAATATTTATTTTCAACCAGTTTTTATTATACAACAAGATTGGTTTCTTTAACCTTTACCACTTTTACTCCAAGAAAAGTTCCTTATAGAATATTCTCATTTTTATTAATTGAATTGAACATTTATATTGTCGTTATTATTATTTTTATATTAAATAAACATAAAATACACACAAATACTGTAATAAGAATAGAATAAGTCTTCAAATTTAAAGGAATAGTAAAATGAAATGATATAAAAATAGATTATTGTATTTTACTATTTCTTTACATTTGATTATTTATTCCTTTCCTATGTATTTTACTTTTATCACTAATGAAAATAATAAGAGCTATGATATGAATATTCAATTAAATGAAGCAAAATTAGAATTTTCCATAAAAAAACTTTTCTTGGAGTAAAAGTGGTAAAGGTTGATAAAAATAACTTTTTGATATGAAAAAATGCTTAAAAATGAAACTTTTGGCTTGATATAAATAAAAAAAGTCAATTGCAATTAAAAAAAATGGGAAAAAGTTCACGTAGCAGCAATTGAATCCAGACTTTCCGATTTTTTTCAAAGCCTTTTTTCTCGAGAATGGCTGCAAAGCGCATCTTATTACTTTAGCAAGTAACAAGTTTGGTAAGGACCCATTACTGGGAGGAGTATGAATCCAAAGGAAATTCCAAAGGTTTCCTTTATTAGTCTGCAATCGCGGTCAGTTAATAAATCAAACCTTACTTTTGATTGAAGCACTCTATTGATAGAAATGTTCCGATGTCGCCCGCACTGCAGCAGTTATAAAACGTTTATGAAAGCAGTTATTAAGCAGACCGTGTTGCGGGCATCAAACCGTACTGAGCAGGCTTCTGCCGGTGATTGCAATTTAACAACCGCTGTAGCTTCGGTGTAACTAGTTTATTGCCCCTCGTTTTCACGAGACGTCGCGTCGCTCGCCCGTTTTTCACCCCGATAATATCGCTTTTTCCACGCCCTTTTCTTTCTTTCTTCTATGATTTTAACACGTTCGGTGTTGTCACCCTCTTTCATTCCAAGCCAAGCTTAACCTCGGAGAGCAAAAAAATGTCTTACCCCAACGGAGGTCGTTCGTGATTTATTTAATTGGGTGCGAGTAGGGCAAGAGTCGTGCTCTGTCGAAGGACATCGGTAGAAATCTTGTGGTGAGCTCAGTTTCTCAACCACCACCCAATCAACTTCTGATCTAATCATTGTACGTACTTAGATCGACCTTTGTGATTCGTGATAACAGAGCAGATCCTTCCAAGGTAGATTCGTCTGTTTGTTTGTATGCAAGATTTCACTGTTGAATCTTGCACAATGCACATATACCTTAAGTCTATATGCTAACCCACTTAGTAAACAGGTACTAGTAGAACAAATATAAACATCTTCAACCAGGAAGTGGAAGATTGCCCCGGATTTTGCTTACATACCTATGTACTAGTTTGTATATAGCTCAGTCGTAGGAACTCATGAATATGGATTTTTTGCAAGAATTCGGGCAACTAGATGCTTTTGGGCCATCCTAGCCTGTTATACATCGTTGTCGCGCAACTGGGTTACATTTAAACGACTGACTCGATCTAATTGCTACTGTACCACCTAACGAACTAACTCAAAGTTTTACTTCCGTTCTGATTATTCTGCAAAGCTTGCCAACTGGTAGTCGTTATAAGGCTTGGGTTCTTTCTTTCAGGTCTATTCTGTGGAGATTGTACTTTTAAGCCCTCATGCATATTCGACTTTCAGGACTATTTGTGCCTGATTTTATCTAAACGTACACTTTTAAAGTATTTAGTAAATAGGCACTATAGCGTGCGCAAAAACATTGTATCGACAAGTGAAGGATTGCAGTACATTGCTAGATAACGAACTAAATTGAAATTTTTCAGGAGAGCGAAATAACATTCTGTAAAATCGAACTCACCATTTAAAGATAAAAAAGCTTTACTTCCAAGCTGAAATGTTTCTAAATTGAGGCCAAAAAAATAGAATTGAAAAATATTATCCAGTTCCGAGAATTAGCATGTGGAAGTTTACAATCTCAAAATGATAGGAACCGAAAATAGGCACATGCTATGTTGCGAATCGCAACAAAAGGTGCAATTTTCAGTTTAAACAAAAAAATACAAACTTATTTCGACATATTGAGTTGCTGAATTGGGAGAAAATGAGTTTGATTAGAAGAAGTCAACCAATTCCGAGTAAATCATTAAAGAATTCTGAGGATAAAATTTAATGGGTTTTGAAAATCGTCTTTGGATAGTGAATTAAGATGTTTGTAGAAAATTAAGATTTAGATTTTAGGCTGGAATTTGATTCGTACTTTGGTGCTGAAAAAAGTGGCAAATAGTTTTATTTAAGGGCTTTTTCTTTTGAAAAAGAAGTATTTTATTATTTGACTGCATTTAAAAACTTGTATGTAGAGGAAGTTCGTCAGAAAAAGGTTGTGAAAATGTAAGAGGTTAGGCAAATACAAAAAAAGATGGGAGCCAAGTACAGAGAGTCAGTAAAGTCATCTGGTTTTGAATTAGCAATATTTTTATTACTATATTAAAAATGAGCGTTTGAAAAATTCTTTTTTACGCAACATGTATTTTATTTGTTTAGAATTTTGTACGCAAAAAGCCATTTTCAAACAAAAAAGTTGGTTATCTCATTCTGTACTGCAACCCTTCAAGTATAATTGCTAATAAAAATACGAAACAAGTTTGTTGTAATTCCAATCTTAAAATGCAGAAATTTAAGTCCCGAAAATTACCAATTTTGGTGTTTGTAAAGCATTGACTTTTAAGAGAGCAATCTGGAGATCAAATTCATTTCAAATAGAACAGGCAGTCCATACTAAAGTAACATAATAATTTGCCACTCAAATATGTTATTATTCAGAGGATTTGCCGAAAAATTTTATTTACAATGTTATGAGTATTAGAAATTTTGTTTAAAACGCGGATTATCATAAAATGGTCAACATTTTTGTTCAAATTGTCATATTGTTGAATCTAATATAGGTATTTATCTTTCTCTGTCTGCTTCTGATAGAATTGCTTGTCATCTTTAAAAATACGTTAGGAAAAATTTGAAAAAGTTCAAAAGTGACAAAATGGCTGCAAATCCAAAACTTAACGCTTATGTTGCAGGCCTGAATAAAAAAGTCCTTCAGTTTCGGTAGCTTCCACTTAAATTCAGGCTTCTTAATTCCAAGTTGTTTAATTAAGATCCTTTATTTAATTAAAGCGCTTCAAACCAATTCATTGTGCATTTTTTACTTTTTATGCTTCGAGTTTAAAATTTTTCGATTGGGAACGTTTTCAATTTCAAATTATTTAATAATTGAAGCTTTAAATTCGAATTCAAACAATTATATAAAATCTAGAAGTATCAATACATACATACTGAATTTGAAATTCTTAAATTTCAAACGGTAATAATTTGAAAAATACTGAATTGATTCAATTTATATAGGGTCTATAATTCAATACTTCGTTTTTTAGATTAAAATTGCATAATTCAAATCAGTTTCATTTGTATAGATTAAAAAAATATTATTTTGAAATTCTATATAGTTTTGAAGAATTTGAAATGAAAATTTATCTGCTTAGCATGTTTAATATTAAAAAAAGGATTGTATGTACTTAACATTGTTTAAGTTAAAGTGTTTTAATTCTTTATTTAGAACGCTTTAAAATTTTTAATTCTTCCACTTTGGGATTTAGTTTTCAATTCATTTTTGAATTCTTTATATAAATTTTGTTCAATTATAACAGCGCGAATTTTACATTTGAATGGCCAGAAAAAATTTTTGAAAACCCGGAATGAACGGGAAATAACAGCATTGTTTTCAGGGAGTTGAGTAGCCAACGAAGGTTCGATCCCTATAAGCAGGCAACAGTGGCATTTTTTCATCTCCTATACCGAAGTTCTGATGAAACAAAAAATGAGAACGTGTTTTGATGGTTCGGAATCCACTTCAAACTCTAGGTCTTTTTGAGAAACAAGCGAAACATTCATTATCTTCAGAATATCGGATTTGGTTAATCCTTTTGCGCTAAAATTAAAACCTCTACGAAAACAATTAATTAAAACTAAAAGGGAAATGAAACCGGGATATCCTCGAAACCTTAACTACACGCAGAAAAAAGAAATGTTATATTTACTTATCAAGAAATGTAACGTGTTTCTTGTAACCGTGACAGTAAAAACTGCTCTTAATGAGGGTATGAACATGTCAAAATCACTTAGCATTTCGTAAATGTTACAGTGAAGTTAAGGTGAATTAAGCGGCAATCCTTTAGTAAATGAAACCTATATTCCCTAGTATTAAATACTGTAAGATATGTGAAATTCACTGAACCAAGATTACAATAGTGGTGCAGTGAACATTGCAGAAGAATCGGTACATGCTACCGATCCGATCCGCGCGGATCACCGGATGAATTCATGACGCCATCAGCAATGGATGGATTGCATTACCTCATGACATCACCTAAAAAACATTTAGTTTTGACATTTCTGTGACAGTCGTCACATTAATCCATAGTCCCACTTAGCAATAAAGGGGTTCTATAATAAATAACACTATTTTGGATGGCACATCTTATTCACAGATCGCGTTCAGTTAAGAGTTTATTGGAGCACTACGTGTTTGTGTCCCACGCCTGTCACAGCTGACTTGTATGGATA
>CAKNWT010274223.1:0-14024 GCA_932066315.1 Andricus coriarius
TGTTATCGAATGCCTTACGGTAGTCAATCCAAGCCATGGACAGATTGCGTCGATACCTGATCTAATCTTAGGTAATACACCAGTCTATTAACAGGTTCTCCCTGCAAACTCCCAGCCCTTTCTTGCATCCACGTGGTTCAATTATTTCTCTCCATACCGGCTCGATAGATGTTAATATCCTCTCTTTGAGGATACCAGTGAATATCTTGTAGCTGGTGTTTAAGCAGGCCTGTAGTTCTGTGGACTTGGCAAATCTCCGGTCTTAGGGATAAATACCGTGCGTCCATCCACTTTTGGTGCGTTGAAATGAATTTATTCCACCAAAAGTTGTTGATTTTATCTGGCCCTGGCGCTGAAAAGTTCTTGGTTCTAGCGATCTTCATTTAGCTGATAAATATCTACATATATTTTCTCCCAGAAGACTCGAGTCTCTTCTCGGCTAGGCGAATTTTTAACGGCACTTGACGTTTTATTGAACAGACGAAAAGGATGAGTTGAAAAGGTGGAATTTTCCTGACTCCA
The DNA here is from genome assembly GCA_932066315.1 of Andricus coriarius. NCBI lineage: Eukaryota > Metazoa > Arthropoda > Insecta > Hymenoptera > Cynipidae > Andricus > Andricus coriarius. Next base: position 523 of record CAKNWT010274223.1, read on the forward strand.
TTTTACTCGCCGTTCAAGGCGCTGTTTCGCTGTTGAAGGAGATCTCATTTTTTTGCGTACAGTGCTGCTTGGTGTTCAACAGTTTACACTTGTTCAGCGTATGATTTGCTTTCCTTAAGTTTCGAGCAAGTGCCCTAACCTTTGGAGTGAATTTTTTATTTGATGTTATGTAGCTCATCACGCACTGAATATTTGATGCATGCCGTTTTAATTTTAAACTGAAGCTGTGCAATACGCTCGCGAGTCTTACTCAGGCGTACTGAAGTATCATTAATTTTATTGTCGCTAAGCAGGGAGACCGCCTTGTAAAAAACACAGTTCAGATTCCAGAGATTAACATCTTCGGGGAGTAAATCGGGGAGAGCATTATTAGCTTCATATAAAATGACCATCCTGAGAAAGACTTTTTGTTGAATAGATCTTCTACTTCTCATGTTGCCATAATCGGCTATCTGCAAAGGTGGTCTTGCTGGAACGGGTGGTATGTTCGCTGGAGGATGTCGCTTTCTTCTTGCCGAAAAAGAGCTTCATATCCCTTTTTGCGCAAAAAGGATACGTGATCTCTTAAATACTGAGGCGTTTTATGAGCATATTCCGGGAGCATATTGACCCAACGGTCATGTAACCTCTGCATGAAAACTCTTCGCGCCGGTGAGCTTCTTTGCCAACAGGTAAGGATGTTCTTCCTGGGTTCCTGCCACTCCCAACTGAACCATGGCCTCCATCCGAGAGAGGCCTATTGTGGGTGGCACGGCGCGATATTGGTGACCTAACCGCATAATTCGTTGCCTTTGGGAGTTAGCCAAATGCAACGTGGCTGACTGCAAGAGCCGGAGCTCTCGGACGATGGCGTTGCCACATCGCTACGCCAGATAGAGGTTCTACCGATTATTATTACAAATATATATATTATTATTATTATACGAGAGCGCACGGCAATAACTGCCCACAGCACTGCGGAAAAACATATTGTACTTTACCCTAAAATTTAATTATCTCCCACAAGGTCAGTGTTTACCATAAAAGTATACACTGATTTGCAGGGCACACCAGTGCATCACATTCACAAAGTATGTGATAAGATGTCTCCTCACGCAACCTTACTATGACATTAATCTGCCTTCTTCTTATGTTCAAGAGCTTATTAGTCCTTTTACTACATATTACAGATATGAAATTCTTAGAATAGACCATTTTTTTATCCCCTTCAAATATCTCGCATGCTCCTCCGAGAGCTATTTGCCAATGGCTTCATTTGTCGATACGAACGAAATATTGCAGTAGGGTTCTGGGTCAATCAGGGGCTGTGAAGCTCCCGTCTTAGCCAGTGAATCTGCTTTCTCAATACCTTCAATATCTTCATGACTAGTCATGACTAGTCTGGAAGTAAACTCTTCAGCTGTATGTGTGAGCCAATAAATTTAGTAATGCCTCTGACATAAAGTGCCGTTCTAGCTGTTTTTACGGAACTATCATATATGACTGATTTGCTCTTGTTACTTATTCCTTTACCTTTCGCCTTGTAAACCCAAGGTTTTTGTATTAAAGCAAAATTCGTTTTTTCCGCTGTCAAACGTCTGCTTAAGATAGCAGACACTCCTTTAGCGTGGTGGAGGTTTATCTGCATAAGATCCAGACTGGAAGGGGGACATCTGGTATTCATTTTCATTTCCAGTTGTCTCCTTCGCGTTTTCCGAAGATAAATGAGAAGTTCTGTCTAACGGTGTAACTTTGGTTTTGGAGAGGATCTTCATATTGGTCCTCTTCAATCCACAGTGAGGCATGCATCACTCCCGACTCTGCCTGCACTTATTACAAGTTGGGTAGCTTGACGACTCGCCTTGACATCTATAACCTTTTATCCTCCCGTTTTCATGGTTGGGATTTGGGTTTCTATTCTTTTAAGTACTGCTGCTAGTTCCACGGATACACTTGAAATTCAAACCAGCAGCTTTACTGGCCTTGAGAGATCTTCGCTATCGATTACTTTAATCTCAGCGCCCACCCAATGGTTTAATCCGCTAACAGCTTCCATGAGCCGAGTTCGGGACCCTTCGCCCAAACAGATGACGTTAAGGGTATCATTTTTGAAGCTGCAATCTTTCAATCTAGGGATGACTTCGCCAGGTTGCTCCCTATCGATTTTCTTCTATAATGCCGCTTTAATTGCCTTGGACTGGTCGTCATCGAGTTTGGTTATTGGGAACCCCTTGGCAACTATGGACACTTTTAGGTGACTATGGAGAGCCTGCCTATAAGAGAATTTTGGACCTCTCAGCCGCAACTCTTTCTGTTCCCTGGTTTCATTCGGTGTGCTGCTATCAGAATGGCCCCTTTTTGGCGTCCTTGACTGGCTAGTTGTTGTCTCCGATTGATTTAACAATTGTCGTCTCAACCTCATCCTAGTAGCTCCCGACAATCTAGCTCGTCGTGGGTTCTCCGTTTGATCAGACCCCCCCCCCCCCCATGAATTACAATTGCCAGGGTTTCTCCAATATGGTTCCCTACTTATAGATTCAGAAGTATGTTCTAAGGCTCTTTCGGTAATTTGCAGCTTCACAGGGGATGATGGTTTTTCCAGTGGGGTCATTGCGGACTCCCCTGAGTGCTTTGTTTTTGATTTTTTTTAAAGAACTTATTTTGTGCCCAGAAAAACTATGCACATATATTTTCTTGAAATAGCTAAAATAAAATAACGATATAGAATAACATTTTTACTTTATTTTGCAATATTTGAATAAGCAGTCTCGGTTCGAGGTACAAAAATTATTAACACATACATTTAATATAATAAAGTTAAACATAATATAATACATAATATAATACAGTTCAACATAATATAATGCAGTTCAACATAATATGATACAGTTCAACATAATATAACAAAGTTTGTATTTCGGACTCGTCTTAATCGAACAAGAAGCGCGAGACCAGTGACGGGTATGTATTTATTAAAGCAGAATGAGGTTTAATAAAAGGGAATTCAAAATTACAAAACTGTAGTTGTCAATGTTTATGCATGAACGTGGGCGAAGCATAAAGACCGAGCGCCAAGCCCGACGTCCGACAGATGCAGGCTCGGTGAGTGAAGAGAATTTACCAGCGCAGACACATTTTTTTAAATCGAATTCACAGTGTGAAGAATTTTCTTTTACACATGTACTACTATAAAATTCTTTGCGATTATATCCCGGTTGCCTAATGGACATTCCGCGATCTCTTCTACGGTCATAAGTTGAATCGCACCGCTGTTCATATTTATTTTTACCCGTTTTTCCCTATCATCAACAGCTGTATAAATTCCACGAAGAATTGTTTGATTTTGTTTTTTTTCCAATATTGCAAAGACTTCATCATTGTTCGTTGATACAACTATTTGTTCCACGGTTGGTATGGGGTTAAAGATGCCATATCTTGTTTTAAATTGAATTGATTTATTGGAAGGAAAAGTGTATTTTTTTAGTTCGAATTTCCGGTTCAGATTCCTGTGTGGAATAAGTCGACAAGATCCAAGATCTGCAAGTTTAAATCCAAGAACGCAAGAAAAATTTTTTCTAGCAGGAGGAGACCTGGGTCTGACACGAAAAGGGGGCTTCTCGATAGAAGAAGAACTGGCAGAAGAATGAGGTCTGGCAGAAGGAGGTCTGGGCCTGATATCAGCAGGGGGCTCCGCAGGAAACAGAGACGTGGCATGAGGAGAGCTGGACCTGACAGGAAAAGGCGGCTTCTCAGAAGGAGACCTGGCAGAAGAATAAGGTCTGGCAGGAGAAGGTCTGGACTTGAGATGAGCAGGGGGCTCTTCTAGAGAAGGAGATCTGGCATGAGGAGACCTGGAATGAGGAGACCTGAATCTGACAGGGAAAGGCGGCTCCTCAGGAGGAGACCTGGCAGAAGAATAACGTCTAGCAGGAGGAAGTGTCTCTTGTGAGCAAAATATATCAGGAAAAGCAAAAGGTCTGCCACGAGGAACACCAGGAATAGGAGCGCCATTAGGCAGACAATCGAACTGTGCACTATACTCTGCAACACAAAACAGAGAAAAATAGTTGTGAACTATTTGCAACGATTTTATCCAAATGCACATGTTGTTAAAACATTTGAAACGTTTGAATCGTAAAAAGGGTGACACGACTTTGAGATTATATTATTGAATAACTATAAATCAAACTAAATTGTAAAATCCATAAAATGTTACGGAAAATTTTCAATCATTGCACAAAAAAGTTGCCAACATACAAAGCATTCAATTTGTAGCTTGTATTTTAAATGTAGCTTTACCTATAAAATCATGGAGGCAGAAGAATTACACTTTCCGTCGAAACGCATATGTATGCACTTTAATTCCAAAAAATTCTGAATTGCGTCAAGTTTAACACAAATTACCTAAAATCATACATTTATTAAATCAATATATTTACCAACACAATTGAGCATAACCGCCAATGAAAAGATCGGAGTATATACAGTCCTCATCTTTTCTAATCAGAGAGAAAACTGACTTAAGTATTAACGAAGAGTTTTATTAACAATGTAACTCATGACTATTCCAGTGTTGCAATTAATTAAATAATAAATACGTTGTATATGTTATCGTTTAGACTGGTAAGCTTTAGTTATCTCTTAGATCAAACAAGGCGTCAAGATTGTTCTTCTGAGATATTTACATTTCATAAGAGTCAGCTAAAATACTGCGTAAAAGATTCTGGTTGACTAAGTTTGACGAGGCTATTAATAACGATCATTAATTAATGATGATTCATTATAGTTAATTGAATGCTATTGATGAGAGCGTTGTCAAATTTTCTACACCGGGGGTGTGTTCGCAGTTAAAAATGCACCCGAAAAAAATTATTTAGAAGTTTTTGGTACATGCAAGTGTACCAGTGAGATACGATTGCATAATTTTAATGAGTAATCCTCTAATTAGGACTGTATCGGGCCTCAGTGGGATTACCACTAGCAATTGTAACGTTATTCTGAGTTAGCAGGCTTAAGGAATTGAAAAAAATTCAATTGCTTTAGAGTATTTGAGGGGATTTTCAAGGATTTCAAAGAATTTAAGGAATTTTAAGTTATTCTCATGGATGTAAAGGGATTCGAAGTCAGACCGTTGAATTTTAATGAAAAATACACATCAAATTCTCTGCATTTTCTTATACACGTCTGATTTTAAAAACTTTATTTGCGTGCATTTAACTATTTCTTTTGAAAACTCTAGTTTGGAAACAGTATCCGTGAAGTCTGATTGCAATTTTGACTTTTGGCTAAAATTAGGGAGAATATTTGATCTACGAAATTGTTTTGAAGATTTCTTAGAATAGACAAAGATGCTGCTGGTGAAAGGTACAGCGTCAAATTTCTAAATAAAAACACAAATGATATTCTAGCTGGGTCATTTCGAAAATGCAGAAACGACTGATAACAGGGGCAAATTAATCAGGTTATGTTTTGAAAAGCACATGTTTATTACAAATACTTGGTTTAGGCATAAAAAGATCCACGTGTACACTTGGTGCAAAGGTGAAAGCCACAGTATAATTGACTTTGATCAGTGTGAACAATTTTGGTTTACACACGTACAACTTTAAAATTCTTTGTGATTATCCTCTGGTTGCCTAATGGACATTCCGCGACCTCTTCTCGGGTCATATGTACCACCACGCCGCTGAACATATTTATTTTCGAACGTCTGTCCCTTACATTATCAGTTGTATATATTCCACGAATAATTGCTTGATTTGGTTTTTTTTCTAATACTGCAAAGACGTCACCATCGGGGGTTGATAATACAATTTGTTCTTCAGTTGGTACGGGTATAAAGATACCATAATTTGATTTTAATTGAATTCCTTTATCAGAAGGAAAAACGTATTCTCGAAGTTCGAATACCCGGTCCGGATTCTTGTGAAGGATAAGTCGACAAAATCTAAGTTCTTCGGGTTTAAATCCAAGTAGGCGAGAAAAATTATGACTGGCAGGACGAGACCTGGACCTGGCACGAAAAGGAGGCTGCTCATGAGCAGCAGACCTGACAGGAGAGTGATTACTGTCAGGAGAATTAGAAGGTCTGGAAGGAGGTCCACCAGAAATAGGAGCGCCATTAGGCAAACAGTCGAACTCTGAACTCAACCCTGCAACAAGAAACATAGAATTACATTTTTTAAAGTATACACAATCGTATATCCAATTCTGCATATCATAAAAAACACTTGAGGTTATGTAATATTTTACATAAGTTCTCTTCTCTTCTATTATTCTTAATGTTAACAAAATGGGAACTGAATTATTCGCTATCCCTCTTTTGAAACCAAAATCATCCTTACTTTCTCGACAGTGCCAGCTTATCAAATAGAAAAAGGTAGAGAAATCCCTACGGACACCATTCTATAGGGGGCGCCATAAAGTAGGGTGAAATAAAATAATAAAGTTCAAAACAACTTGCAGAAGTTAATTCTTGGTCGATTTTGAATTTTTCTTTTAGAAAAAGTCTTCAAATAATTTTAAGAAGACTAGCAGCATCATCGTGTAGTTTTCTGATTGGCGGAGAGAAACAATCTTAAAAGGCCATGTGATACTTCATACGATTCAGACCATATCGACTTTTTTGTCCGCAACAACTTACGTTTACACGAATTGAGATATAGAGTTTTCAATTTGGAAAATGTATACAAACCTTCTTTAGTGCCATTTATTTGATTTAACGAATGGGAAACTCGATATCTCAATTCTTTTGGTTTCTTTTAACACAATGTACTTGTTCCGAGGTACAATGTGTATTCATTTTTGTGTAAAAGAGGGATATCCTGAGTAACTTTTAATTTCCATTTACTGGTCGATATTGTTATAGTAAAAATCTGGATGAGATTTCCAAGGCTAATTGAGGTTCCAGGTGGCAGAAAAATGACCTTGGGTGCATAATGCCTCAGAATCGGCTTCAGCTAACTATTTGATTGAAAATTTCCTTTTCTTTGTTAATGATTAATTTGATTAACGATATTTTAGATGTTTCACTTTAAGTTTAAAATTTGTCCTCTTTGGTTGAAATTTACGGATGACTCCTCAGGAGCTTACCATATGGTATGGATTTCGCAACAATAGAAACACTTTTCGAATTCCATTTTTTTAACACACATTCTGGATTTTCCCAGAATAATTTCATATTAAATAAGTACTCATTTCGAACAAGTTCAAATAAAATTATACGTATATTATATGATGATATTCACCAATAGAGTTGACAATAACCGCCAAGGATAAGACGAGAGTAGAAACAATCCTCATATTTTCAAATTTGAGAAAAAAGGGATTACTGGCTTATTGAAGAATATTATTAGGAATATAACTAATGAATATTCTGATTCTTCATAATATATTCAATATTCCTTATCTCTTCGATTAAAAGCGTCAAGCTTGTCGTTCACAGATATTTAAATTTCATTAGTCAGCTTCAAAGAAAAATATTTATTTACGAAATTCGTTGAAAATGATATCATAATTTATATAATCTTTAATATTTAGTTAGTAATAGTAATTGTTGAGAGATATTGATTTTGTTGAAAAATCTTCTGTCTGGGTAGACGATCAATCTTCATGGTTCAAAACTAATCATTATTGGATGGCAATACAACTATTTGGTTCAAATTTCTACTACTTTGTAAAGAATTTATTTTTAGGTTTGGAGAGTCATCATTTTAGTTGACAACTTAACTATGTTAATAATTCGTTTTTTCTGTCTAAAAATTAAAATTATAATTCTTCAGTGAAATTCCCTGACCCAAATCTGAATTATAATTATTTTCGAAAATTCACTGTTCAAATTCCGAATTGCAATACGTTTCGAAAATCCTACTGCCCCGATTTATTAACAAGCCTATTTGCAGGCAACTCCCGGCACTGTTACTAAACCGAGATTCGAGTGTATTCAGTTAAAAATTCGTCTTTTTCGGTTGAAAATTATAATTATTTTTTTTTTAAATTAATTTTTTTATCTGAAAACTTAACTGCTCCACTTTTTGTTGGAAATTTATTGTTTATGCTTTGAAAAATCAACTATCTTGTAGATAGTTCGTATTTTTTGATTGAATTTAACTGGTTGAAAATTTGTTTTTATTTTGTGGCAATTTAATTCACATGTCATAAAAGTTAGTTTCAAGCAAAAAAATCTGTTTGCAAATTTCAGTAAAACGCATATCGCCGTTTACGTATATAATCTTTTAGGTTTTAGGTAAAGGTGGATTTTAAAGGTTAAATTTGTATGTCACTAAATAAAATATGTTAACACGAAAATTCGCATGAGTTCTTTTTTGTGGTTACGTACTCAAGAATTTTATCTTTTAATTAGTTCACTTGTTATATATCAGTATAATTTTCGAAGATCAGGACGTCCATTGCCTACTCAGTATTTAGAACTGAAACACATACACCACCAAAGTCTATCGAAACCTGTTCGTAATTCAGATTCGACTTCACTAACCAAACTGAAACTACCCCATTGTCTATTTGGAATTTTGCATTAAGCCGAATAGGTCACAAGCGCCTAACAGCCAATTCGGTATTCCAAATTTAAAACATTTCATTGTCCGCTTGGAGATCCGAACTGAGTCGAATAGATCACGACCGCCTGACAACCAGTTCCATATTCCCAATTGAAACAATTTCAGTGTCTACTTGGAATTCCGAACTGAGCCGAATAGATCACAAGCACCTATCAGCCAGTTCGGTATTCCAAATTGAAACCATTCCCGTGCCTACTTGGAATTCCGAACTGAACTGAATAGATTACGATCGCGTGACAGCCAGTTCGGCATTCCAAACTGAAACCATTCCAGTGTCTAGTTGGACTTCCGAACTGAGCCGAATAGATCACAACCATCTAGCAATCAGTTCGGTATTCCGAACTTAAACCATTGCAGTGTCTACTTGCAATACCGAACTGAGCCTAATAAATGACAAGCACCTATCAGCCAGTTCGGTATTACAAATTGAAACCATTTCAGTGTCTACTTGTAATTCCGAACTGAAATGAATAGATTACGATCGCGTGACAACCAGTTTGGCATTTGACACTGAAACCATTCCAGTGTCTATTTGGACTTTCCAACTGCGCTGAATAGATCACAACCGTCTAACAAGCAGTTCCGCATTCCGAAATAAGACCATTGCAGTATCCACTTGGAATTCCGAACTGAGCCTGATAGATCACAAGCACCTATCAGCCAGTTCGTTATTCCAAATTAAAACCATTCCAGTGTCTATTTGAATTTCTGAACTGAGCTGAATAGATCGCGACCGCCTGACAACCAGTTCGGCATTCCAAACTGAAACCATTCCAGTGTCTACTTGGACTTCCGAACTGAGCCGAATAGATCACGACCGTTTAAAAATTAGTTCAGTATTCCGAACTGAAACTATTGCAGTGTCGCCTACTAAATAACCGGCGTCGGATCCTACGTCGTATCTCAATGGGGCGTGGTATCAGCACCATAGTCAGAACCCGCGCCGGATCCGGCGTCAGAACCGTTGTCGGAATTCGGGACTGGATCCGACACCGAATCCGCCACCGGATCCTGGTTGGAGATTTTTAAACAGTTTTTAATACATTTTTCACAAATTGTCATAATTGAAAAAAACCGGAATCGGATCCGACGTCGTATCCAAATAGGATCCGGCATCAGAAGCGATGCCGGGTCCGGCGTGGGTTCAGACGACGGTTCCAACGCCGGTTTCTAATAGGATACGACGTCGGCTCCGATTCCGGTTTTTTCAATTATGACAATTTGCGAAAAATGGATAAAAAACTTTTTAAAAATTTCCTAGTAGGATCATATTAGGATACGGCGTCGGATCCTAATAGGATACGACGTCGGATTCGACGCCCGTTTTTTCAGTAGGGTCTACTTAGAATTCCGAACTGAGCCGCATACATCACGACTACCTGACAAACCAGTTCGGCATTCCAAACTGAAACCATTCCAGTGTCTACTTGGACTTCCGAACTGAGACGAATAGATCACAACTGTTTAAAAATTATTTCGGTATTACGAACTAAAACTATTGCAGTGTCGCCTTCTAAAAAACCAGCGTCGTATCTTAAGAGGATGTGGTGTCAGAACCATAGTCAGAACCCGCGCCGGATCCGGTATCGGAACCGTTGTCGCAATTTGGGACCGGATCCGACACCAAATCCGCCGCCGGATGCAGGTATGGTTTCACCATGAAGTAATAGTATGTCCGTAAAAAAGAAGTGGTTTTGAAATCCTCCAAAAATGAGGAGAGAGAGCGACAATAGTGCAGTCACACGCGCAGCCATGAAATACTGAAATCACGGCTGCGCGCAGGACTGCACTAATAAGAGACACAGATAGTAACTTTCAGATATTTCCAGTTCCACTTTCGTCGAACTGGTTTGTCAGGTGGTCGCGATCTATTCGGCTCAGTTCGAAACTTCAAGTAACATTGGGATGGTTTCAGTTTGGAATGCCGAAGTAGTTTGTCAGGTAGTCGTGATCTATTCGGCGCGGTTCGGAATTCCAAGTATACCCTACTGAATAACCCGGAATCGGATCCGACGTCGTATCCTATTAGGATCCGGGATCGGAATGGACGCCGGGTCCGGCGCGGGTTCAGGCTATAGTTCCGACGCCGGTTTCTAATAGGATACGACGTCGGATCCGATTCCGGGTTTTTCAGTAGGGTCTACTTGGAATTCCGAACCGAGCCGAATACATCACGACTACCTGACAAACAAGTATGTTACTTGATGTTGCGAATTGAGCCGAATAGATCGCGACCACCTGACAAACCAGTTCGGCATTCCAAAGTGAAACCCATGAACGAGTAGTAAGGAGTGATATCTCCCATGGGTGAAGGTAGACGAAAGTGGAACTGGAAATATCTGAAAGTTACTATCTGCTTCTCTTATTAGTGCAGTCCTGCGCGCAGCCGTGATTTCAGTATTTCATGGCTGCGCGTGTGACTGCACTATTGTCGCTCTCTCTCCTCATTTTTGGAGGATTTCAAAACCACTTCTTTTTTACGGACATACTACTCCTTACTATTCCTTCATGGTGAAACCATTCCATTGTTACTTGAAGTTCCGAACTGAGCCGAATAGATAGCGTCCATCTGACAAACCAGGTCGGAATTCCAAATTGACACCACTGCAGTATCTACATAGAATTCCGAACAGAGCCGAATAGATATAAAAAAGAAATTAATTGAGTTTCAGTTCAATGCAACCGTGACAATGACAGAACTGAACCGGATTTATTTTTTTTCAACCCGGTTCAAATAGTCCATTTAAGCAGGGCACCATGTTATGAGACTCTAGAGCCCCCAAAAAAGTGAGGGTAAGGTAGCCCTTTACCGAAATGGAGCAAGAACGTCCTATGAAGAGAACGTTTGTTGATAATGATGATCACTCTTTGAACAGTCTTCTGTTTTCTCCATCTGTCAAATTTCCTGAAGGTCAACTCATATTTATCCTTAGAGTTTTGGGCTGCTAAATCTTGCTTTGCTTCTTTCAGTTCTTCATTTACATTGAGGGGTGAAATTTTGGTTGTTTTTTCCGTGATTTTGAGTGTACGAAAATTTACATTTATAACACTTTGCTACGTAATTGCTGATAATTGAAGATTTCAGGGATTCTATTGTTGTAGATAAAAACATACAATTGATGTGATAGACATCTGTTTGAGCTGTGATTGGTAATTTCGTATGGCGCGAGATTTGAAAGTAGTTCGTTCCGCGGTAAAGTCTTATATTATATAAATCTACAGTAAATCAATGAAATAAATTGTGCGTTACTCAGTGGCCATTTGTGGAACTAATTAACTGACTGTGCGGTGGCGTTTGGAACTAATTATAACTTCGAATAAACTAGTCTAAATTCAAAAAAACATGTTAAAAGAATGAATACAATTGATTTCAAGATTTCAAATATTTCGAGGATTTGCAATAGATTACAAAGAATTTTATAAGATTTTAATAGAATTTTAACAAACGTTACCGAATTTATAAAGATTCCATACAATTTCAAAATTACGTTTGATTTCAAATATTGGAAGCAATCCGCTTGTTCCAGTTTATTTAAGTGAATTTCTCATGCTCGAACGTGATTTAAAAGTATTTCCATTAATGTAAAATAATTTAATGGAAACCCAGCTGAAAATTCCTCTACAGGAACCTCGGAGGATCCTGCACATGTTCCTGTACAGGGAACTGCACGTGAACCTGTACAGGTAATCTTGACGGTTCCTGTGCAGGAATTTGGCGAAGGAAACTGTACATGATCCTGCAAAGGAATCTGTGTGCAAGGTAACCTTTGGATGATCCTGTACAGGTTCCTTTACAGAGTCAATTGAGGTGTGGGTTCACGTACAGGAACATGTTCAGGATCCTATACATGAACCTGCGTAGGAACTAATCCGCGAGGGTTCGCTAGTTGCTTGGCTCTCTCGATGGTGAGTTGGATTTTCAAAGGAATAAAAGGAAGGCAACTTTACAGCTGTAAGCGACATGAGTGTTCGCGATGGCAAAGGACCCTATACGTGTTTCTGTACAGGATCCTTCCAAAGGTTCCTTTGATGTCTTTCTGTGAGGCATCCTATACACGTTTCTGTACAGGAACCCGTGCCTCAATTTTCTTCGCAATGGGACCTGTACAGGAAGCCGTACAGGATAATTCAAAGATTCCTTTGTCGGTACAGGTTCCTTTGCAGGATCATGTACAGTTTCCTTCGCCAAATTCCTGCACAGGAACCGTCAAGATTACCTGTACTCCGAGGTTCCTATACAGGAATTTTCAGTAGGGAATTCCTAATATCTGAAAGAATTTCCCACGATTCCATGATTTTTAAGGAATTTCAACGTATTCCCATTCAATTAAAGGAATTCAAAAAATATTTCATGAGATTTTAGAAAATTTTACAGATTTTACGGGTATTTAAATATTTCAAGGGATCATTCGGGTTTTTGGCTTCAAAATTCAGCAATTTGATTGAAAATTTATGCATATTGTCCAAATTTAACTATTCCATTGTTACTTGAAAATTTATCTTTTATTGGTTGAAAATGCAACTATTTGCTAGACAATTAATTCACCTTTTTAATTGAGGATTCAATTATTTTGTTGAAAATTCATCTTTTTGGTTGAAAATTAAACAGTTTAGTTAACAATTTATCTTTTACGGTTGTAAGATATACTACTTTTTCAAAAGTTCTGTTTTTAAGATTCCCCTCTCTGGTTGAAAATTGAACTATTTTGTTGAAAATTCCTTTTTTTTACCTGAAAATTTGTCTACTTCATTTTTGGTTAAAAATTTATCCTTTAATGGTTGACAATTGAACTAGTTGGTAGAAAATTAATGCACTTTTCTAAAATTAGTCTTTTTGGTACAAAATTAATTTTGTTATTTGAAAATTCATCTTTTTGATTGAGGATTACCTATTTTCCTCAAAATTCTTTCTTTTTAGTTGAAAATTCCTGTATCTTGTTGAAAATT
>CAKNWT010274234.1:0-23795 GCA_932066315.1 Andricus coriarius
ATAGAGAAAAAGTTTCAACCAAAAAAAGATTATTTTTTTTAACCAAAAAGAGAAAAAATTTTCAACTAGTTCAAATAGTTATTTTCATATAGTATAATTTTCAGTTTAAAAAATTAATGTTTAGCGAAAGAAAGCGTATTCTCAACAAAACAGGTAAACGTTTAACCAAAGAGATGAATTTTTATGTAAAATTATGACAAAATAAGGTTCCAGTTTTAAATTAAAAGCAGTTAAATTAAACCAATAGAGACGAATTTTTTAACCAAAAAGACAAATTTTTATAAAAACAGTTGAGTTTTAAACGGAACAGAATGACTTTCTAACAACATTTTCGAATTATTAACGAAATAATACATTTCATCAAAGAAGATGAATCATCAACCAGAAATATAATAGTAATTTCAAAACAAATAAAAAAATTCAAACCAAAAATAAGATGAATTTTCAACCAAGGAGAAGAATTTAAATTATAATATATCTATAGTATTTCGATAAATGTCTCTAGATATTTACTTTGTTCGTACCCACACTTGTGGAAGATATACAACTTCCTAGAACCAACCAGGAATGTTTTAGAAAATTTTGAACTTCAGAGTGGGGAAAAAATTCTAATTTCTTTATATTGTGCTACAAATTTCTACTGCTCTGAAAATTATTTTTTTACTTTCAAAAAGTCTTTTTTTAGATATACGTATTTCATGTATTCGTCAAAACTTAACGGTTTCTCGTTACAAAAAATGTAGAAAATTCCTTGAAAAAACTCAGATTTAAAATTTCAGTGCGTGCATATGGCCGGTCATGACTTTGATGTATCATAACAACTGACAGTTGACATTTGTAACTCATAAAAATTCATGACAGGCAATTTATCTTCAAAATCGGATCATTCTGGTGTACAATTTGCTGATCAAATGAAAAATCCTAAATATGTGTAAAAGCGTTGCATATCATTTTGATTCAATACCGGGATCAAATTGATCAATTGGCATTTACTATAAAGCAATACATATACCAATCTAAAAAATATCATATAATTAGTTTTGAACCGGGGCCTAGACCTTAAATAAGAAAGTCTTAATTCATCATTTTCAAACTGATTGTGGTATTTATAGTAATTTAAGTGTAATGGGACATTTTCTCAAAAGCAGTATTGTGTATGGACAAGGCGTAACAAAGCGATAACCCACGTTATCCCATATATGTTTGAAAGGGTCAATTGCTCCCATAATACTCATCGTCATTGGTGCATCGTGAATACCGATGAGATGGTAAACTGATTTCAAATAAGCGCGCACAACTTCGTTTGCATTTACAATTAATACGATGCCATCGTGAGTGCTCAACCTCGGAATTTCCCGCGATGGCTCGTTTTTTATGAGGATGAGTTCGTCAACGCTCACTAACATAATTACACCTGAACTCCATTTCTTCTCTTGGGCAAACGAGCTTAAAGTGCATCCCGGTTTAAATTAATCGCGTTTATCCTTTAGCTTTTACTTAATCTCTCAAATCATTTATAATCCTTTCATGAAAATAATTCCACAATACTTTTGAAAAACGGAAATGTAAAAATGAAGAGCAATTGGAACTTTTTAAATGATAAAAGAAAATAAACAGAAGGGCTTATCCTATTCCAATTGAAATAAGCCCCTTTCCAACTCAAAAAATGAGTGAAAGTAGGAGCCGTGTGCCTACAAAAAAGGTTTTCGTAGCCTCTTAAGACGTTAATTAATTCTCTCGAACCTCCCTCTCTCTTACTTTCCTACCCGTACTTCCCCTACTTTCCCTCCCCTTCCCTTATTTCCCCGCCCTTCACATAACCCTTCGCCGCCCCCTCCCTAACTTTTTCCATCTCTTTATCTCCCCTCCTCACTTCCCCAGACAATTTTTCCTATCCCTACTTCTCTTCCCCAGCCCACACTTCTCCCCTACTCACACGCACTACACTACGAGCCCTCCCTTCACTCCCCTCACTACCCACGCTTACACTTCCTATCATGTCCCCTAATTTCCCTCACCTCCCTTACTTCTCTTCATTTTTCCTCACCTCCCAATTCAATCACCTCATTTCCTCTAACATTCCCTCCCCTAATTTTCACTCATTTCCTTACTCCCCCTTCCTTCACTTTTTATACTTTTTCTCCCCTAATTTTCCCTCACTTTGCATCCTATTGTTTCCTCTCACTTCCACAACTTTCCCACCTTCATTTCCCCTGCTTCCCTTCCCCTCAATTTCAATCATTTCCCCTTGCTTTCCGTCCTTGCAAAAAGTATGACCGACGGACACTCGACCGAAACTATAAGCGTTTATGCCTGGGACTACAAAACCCTAAAAATGTACTGAACTACACTTAAACGATTGGATTGATTTCCAGATACATTTAACAATCTCAATTCAGATAAAATTGAAACAAATTTCTTTCCAACGCAAAAATATTCGAAGC
Organism: Andricus coriarius; assembly: GCA_932066315.1. NCBI lineage: Eukaryota > Metazoa > Arthropoda > Insecta > Hymenoptera > Cynipidae > Andricus > Andricus coriarius. Next base: position 2,445 of record CAKNWT010274234.1, read on the forward strand.
CGATCTTAAAGCATACATCCCCTTTAACAATTACTTTTATCAGCACAAATTCATTCAAATGTAATAATTACGATTCCTGACTCAAAAATCGTGGTAAATTATTCTAACCAAGGATATAAAATTTAACTCTGATGATAACATTCTTAAAAACAAAAAATTGTAGGTAGTTGGAGAAGGTCTTAACGGTTTTCGAATAATTTAGAGATAAAATTCTTAGGAAGGACCCAACACGTATTGCATGGAAATTGGGTTTCAGCTAAATTGGCCTATTTTTTCGAAATCTAATTTCCATAAGAAACTTGCGACGTTCTTTTTTAAAAAAAGTCAAGGTAGTTAGAGAATGGCTTCTGAGTTTGAGAATTTTTATCTTCTTTCTTTATTTCTATATTTCTTAATATTTGAAGAAGATACATTTACAACAATTGGCCTTATTTTGAAATCCGAAAGAAAATTGAACAAAGGTTCAAGTTAACAAAAGGGCTGTTGTTTTTCTGAAAATATGATGTATTACGAGTTTTATGCAGGCTAAAGAGATAGCTTTTGTGATTAGGAGAATTTTTTTTCATAAAATCGAATTTCCTCAATTTTCTCACAAATGACAGATACGAAAATGTTAAGATAAAAGTTTGTACGTCTAAAAAAGTTATATGAAAAATACCTCTCCCTCTTTTGCGATATTGTTTACAAGAAAAATTCGAGGTTTTTTTTTTTTAGGAAGAAAAAAATCTTGTCCTCAAAAATGGTTTAGCCGCATAAACCTAATAGTATACCTTTTTTATATAATAAGCAGAAACTGTAAAAAAATATAAGAAAAAATAAAAAAGGTGAGGTTTTCCAGAAAATCTTATCAGGGGTCGTCCATCTACAGCCTAACGCTTTTAGGAATAGGGGGGTGGGGGTCTAGTCAAGCGTTACGACAATCGTAAAAAACTACAAGAAAAGTCGAAAAAAGCATTACATAGGGGGAGAGGGGTTCCAAAATCGCCGGAAAATTGCATTCCGTAATATGTGTGAGTGTTTTAAGAAAATTGAGAGAAAATCTCCCTAATCTCCCTACTCTCCCTACGTCCCACTACTTCCCCTCTCCGCACTATACCCTTCGCTTCCCCACCCTTCAACAACTTCTTTCTTCTCTGCTTCGCCAGCTAACACTTCCTTTCCCCACTTTCCTTACCCAAACCCCACAACACTTCCCCTACTTACCCGCACTACTCTACTAGCCCTCCCCTCACTTCCCCCCTTCACGTCAAATAATTCCTCCTACTTCCCCTCACCACCCGCCCCGTACTTCGCCTACTTCCCCTCTCATAATTTCCCCTCATCCCCTCCTAGGAAAAAAGTACGACGGACAGACTTTTAAGCCCTTTAACCATTTTCTCAAAAACTGAAAAAATCACATTAAATTATCCTAAACCGCCCACCCGTTATCCAACGACCTTCAGCCTAAATTCATTCAAAATTGAAATAATTTCTTTTCAAACATTATGAAATCCTTTGGTTTTTTAATAAACCCCACTGTGCATAAATGCCTAGAAAAGTCATTAGAACGTCCCAAAAACGATCTATTGCAGGCCAAATAACGTTTTTGGGACCCTCTAATAATGGTGTGTTTTGACCTTCCCGCCCAAGAAACGTTTTTAGAACGTCCTAATTACGTCTTCTTATGTTTTGCTTAGTGGTACACGATTCTCTTTTACTTATAATGAACCCAATACAATTTTATACTTATTTTATATATAGAATCACCTGAAGGGTTCGGAAGCCCTAGGTACTCTCAGAACACGACTCATTCACTCTTCCCTTTCTTCCGGAACGCGAACGCGTGAGATAACGAGCTTCTCTTCCTCCGTTTAAACACAAAATCGATAGATTTATGGTTTGACTTTTCGTGCACTTCTTGCACAAACATCCAATGATGTATGTGTGTTGGAGTGATGTATATACACATGACTGGAGATTCATATACGACTGTTTGTAAGCCAACTTTACACATGTCAAGAACTGGCCCGGCTATACCGAGTAGCTGTAAAGTTGGACAGAAATTCTCTAGTGTTTCAAACAATAACTGATTCCGGGTAGACAGTCTGTCTCACAAGTTTTCAGATCCGCAGAAATTCAATTTGGTACTCGAATTTAGAGGCTTTTCGAAATCGACATCTATGCTTAGTTGTGAGTAGAGTATTGAATTTTATTCAGAGGAGAGGTTTATATGCTCGAGCACTAACGTGGAGCGCAAAACGTAACCTGATACTTTTACAAACTCTCTGCTTGAAACTTGGATCTCAAATAAAGAGGACTTTGAGGTTTTACTGATTCAAACTTTATAGTTCCGGAACAAAACCGGTACAGAAACAGAAACTGAAATTATTAAGTTGCGCACAATATTGATGCATTATCCAATTTATTTATTCAGACATCTTTATCTGACCGGTAATGAACACGCTTTTAATGTTTCAACCGCCATCTTTAGTCAATATTTGCACCCTGGTCCACAGATTTATCTTTTATCTTATTAAAGAGCTTATTACCTTATTAAAGAGCACTTTCACTATGTAGTTGTAGCAACCACACCTTATTAGAAAGAACAATGCAAAAAGCCATGTATCTATTTAGGAACCACGGTTGTAGGTACGACTGTTGAAGTTGTGATATATTTAACTATTTTATGTGGTTGTGAAAACCATATTCATGGATCTAACTTTCATACAATTATCTCAGTGATAAGAATTTCAACAATTGTTTTAATCTACTCATTAGGGGTCATTCAAAATCTACGTTACACCGCAGAGGGGGGGGGATAACAGGTTTTGTATCGACTTGTGACTTAGGCTAAGTTAATGCATAATGTGATATCATACATAAAAAATATATATTATATGAATAACAATTTTTCGTAACGTTCGAAAAAATGAAAATGAGTGATTTTATTGTACAAGCAGGGGAGACCACCCTACAATAGATAATGATCTTACAATAGATAATCATTAATTATAAGCACAAATATAAAAAAAATAATAAAATCTAATTTTAATATATTAACACATATCGTGTCTTAATTATTAATAAAATTAAATAATTATATAACGCACATTAGTATTTTTAATCAATGAGTATCTATTGTAGGATCATTACGTGGTGTAGGATGGTCTCCCCTAAAACATCTAAATACAGAATTCAACACTCTTCTCCCTATTTCTTTCTCTATTTATTTTTAAAGAAATCCTCTTTTTTCCTTTCTCAGTAAACTTCCGCTTTTTCTCAGTTTTTCCTTAGATGAGAACTGAATTATTAAAACCCAATATGAAAATCAAAATATTTTTCTTTGAAAGTTAATTCCTTTTAATTGAAAAATCTACTATTATATTTTTGGTTAAAAATTCTACTATTTTAATGAAAATTCTTTTCTCTTTTTGTTAAAAAGTTAATTTTTTGAACTGAAAATTTGAATATTCTATTATTTGTTGAAAATTGATCCTTTTTAGTTGTAAATTTAACAATTTAATTTTAAATTTATGTATTCTGATGTAAGAATTTCCTCTGCTTTGGTAGAGAATTAATCTTCTTGCTTGAAAGTTCAACTACTTGACTGAAAGCTGAACTTCTTTGTTAAAAATTGATTTTTTGTCTTAAAAATTGATAATTTTAGTTAAAGATTAAAATATTTTGTTGAAATTAGAATTATTTTGTTTCAAATTTAACTATTAGGTTAAAAAATCATCTTTGTATGTCGAAAATTCGACCATGTGGTTACAAATTCAGCTATTTTTTTAAATTTAAACTTTATTTTATAGGATTGAAATTCAATATTTTTTGGTAGAAAGGTTTTCGGTTGAAAATGCAATTGTCTTCTGAAAAATTCGTCTTTTTGTCTTTAAAATTAGACCATTCGGTTAAAAATGCAACTATTTGTGGTTATTGTTAATTTTTATTTGTTTGAAAATTGAACCATTTGATTGAAAATTCGACTATTTGGTTGTAAACGCAACTGTTTGGTCGGAAATGAATTTGTTTTATTTGTTGAATGCATCTGTATGGTCTAAAATTCATTTTTTGTGTTGAAGATTCAACTATTTGGTTAAAAAATTATCTTACTTGTTGTAAAATTGATCTTTTCGGGTTCGAAGTCAAACTGTTTTCTAAAACATTTGTCTTTTTACCTTGAAAACTCCGCATACAGCTTTTAATTTGTAATTTTTTAACATATGAATAAATACAAATACGCAAATATAAGTGTGTAAAAAGATTTTAAAAAATTTGAGTTCTACGTGAAATTATATACAAATGTAAAAAACGATGAAAATGTGCCCTAACGGGCGCAGTGAATGCAACGGTCACTTTATGCTCACGCAATTGCGCACCTATTCCGTTCACGAGATCCGCTAGGGCGTTTTTAGAACGTTGAGAATTGGTAATTTTTTGAAGTAACCTTATCGTAATCAAAGTGTCTTCGAGAATGGTGTCAAATACCAGTTGCGAAGTAGGTACTTCTGAAACGATTGAGTTCACTCGCAGAATCGTTGGTGGACTCATAATATCGAGTAACCTAGTTACTTTTATCTCTGTCTCTCTTCCTGCGTCGGGGTTCGACAACACTTGGGTTTGTGAGGTTTCGTGGAAGCCTTTACGAACCATCCAAAGACAGTCTGGTAGTGACCGCCGTTCAACAATAGTTGCTCCCTTGTCAGTAACGATTATTACTTGCGAAAACTTGGAAAAAGTGAAAAAAAACGCGATCAGTATCAACCAAAATGACCCTGTTCCAAGGCAATGACAATTTACATTTATTCAGTACTATCACTGCACGCGGAGAAAGAAAGTTCTCTCTCCATGTGCATTATAACTTTTATTCAAGTTAAGTCTTAATGTTATTTTTGAAAATCTATTTAAAAAATTCTTATTTTTTACAATGCATTTCTCTACAAACATATCAGGATTGACAACGTTACTTTTGATCATGGCAACCTTAAACGTGTGTGTACTTCAGGACCCTCTAGAGGTCGATTTCTCATCGTCCTCGTCCTCGTCGAATTGCACTACCACTAGCGATTTTGCGATATACCATCCTTTGAACATGAGCCAGACTGACTTGGAGAAAAGCTTGTCCGAGGAGGCAAGGAAAACTTCAAATATTTCGCACCTGAAAACGAATATTCCAAAGGATTGGGAAGAGGAGAGACCGAAATTGACTTTTCCTAAACTGCCTAGTGATGAAGGATATAAGATGGCTATGCTTCATTTAGATAAGGGATATTTTATCTTTGATTTCCTTCGACTCTTTCTCGCATACGTTCAACCCTACGATGTACCAGTTGGTAATTAATCATGATAATCTTCGAAATTATTCATTCACTTTGTCCACATTGAAGCTCCTATGTTTTCGTTCACTTGTCGCGTACTTTTGTCTCTCGATTTTTTATCTGTCACCCAGTTTGACAGTTTATTAATATTTACTTTACAGGAAAGCCTTTTCAAAATTGGGTAGTTTGTACATGTAGACGTTTACAAAAAATAAGTAGCAATTTCTTTTCCTGTTTCTGGGAAATTCATTAGAACACTGATGCAAAATTTAACTTTAGGAATGCTTAAACTTTAGAGTAATAAATTATGGAATTTCAAGATAAAACTTTGTGGCTCAAAAGTATGGAAAATTGTATGGCAATAGCACTTTGAGGGTCTGTAAGATCAGTATGAAGTTTATTTCCTCTTCAGTCGTGTTGTATGAAAAATAAATTTTAATTTTAATGAATTTCGCACTGACTGTCAACTTTTTTTATTTGCATGATTGCAATCAGGCGACGTGGCCCTAGTGACTAGATAGCAGGTTGTAATTCTACAAATTTTTCTTGCTCATATTTTATTTGATTAATTTTACGACCTTAGATAACGTACTTCACAATAAGATTAAAATTACGCGAAGACATTACACTAAACTAACTTTTGTTGTCATTAACTCATTATTGGCAAAACAAGTGTGAGATAACACCCTCTGGTTTTAGTGTCGCGATCACGAAGGAATAGTAAGGAGTGGTATCCCTGTAAGAGGGGAGTGGGACGAACAATGTCCAAGAATTCCTTAATGCTTGCCACGGCTGAAAACTTGGTCGCCGTATCGCGCACATGCGCACTGGCGGTTGCCATGTCAACGATATCAATACGCGTCGAAAGTTTTGAACTTGTATTTTGAAAATTTCTTCACTGAAATTAACTTTATTCCTTACTTACGTAATCCATAAATCATTATAACAATTTTATTGTAGTACTTACACTTTCTAGTTCCTTTTCATATTTTAGATGCCATTTTCCTTCTCGTTTTTAATTCAGGAACGTGATATACACCCAACAAAATAAAAACACAAACGAACATAACCTACGTATGCATCGAGATGTCAAAATATAACACAGGGGAGTGGGTAAAACACGTGACTGCGAAAACAGCTCTGCGCATGTGCGCGGCACGGACACGAAATTTTCAGCCGTGGCAAACATTAACGAATTCTTGGACGTCGCTCGTCCCACCTCTGCTCACCAAACACATACGGTGATACCACTCCTTACTATTCCTTCGTGGTCGCGATCTTATAACATTATTTTTCGACTTGAAGTTGTTTAAATTAAATGGACATTCTTTAGATTTAATTGGAATATCAAATTCTTATCAATAATAGATTGACCTAACAATAATCTTATCTGCCATTAGGATAATTTAAAGTTGGATTAAGTGTAGGGGAAGTTTCTTAAAAAAAGGAACTACAATTTACAGCTACAGTTACTTCATTAAAATAGTAACAATTTTATACATCTGCAAAAGTAACGAAATTTAAATTGCAAATCGTTAAAACTGAAGAATGTTTAATTGTAAATCTCAAAAATTATAAAACATCAAATTGTAAATTTTTGAACTTGAGGACTTTTTAATTTTGAAAATTAACGATTAAAAATTATGCGAATCCTAACTTTTTTAATAAAATTTTTTTATAGTTTTAATGGTTTATATTCGAAATGTATTCAATTTAAAAAACTTAGAATTGAGAACTTGACTTTTACTTTCAAAATCATCAAAATTTGAGAATTCTTATTGATACATCTTTGAAATTGAAGAGGTTTTAATTGTAACTCTTAAAAATGGTAGACTTTTGAATTGTAATCTTTAAAATTAAAGACTTTTTACTATATACGATTAAAAATTCTGTGATTTTGATGCTTTGCATTCAAAATTTCTTTAGTTTGGAAGATTTAGAATTATAAACTTGACTTTTCATTTTCAAAACAATACAAATTTAAGAACTTGTATTTGTAGGTCTTTAAAATTGAAGAGTTTTCGATTGCGAACCTTTCAAATTGAAGAATCTTAAATTTCGAAAATTCACAATTGAAGATTTCTCAACTGTGAATCTTCAAAATTGAACTATTAAATTTTCAATTTTAAGTATTAAAAATTGCTTAACTTTGAATTTCATTAATTAGGAATACTGAAAACTGAAAACTTGACTTTTGATCTTCAAAATCATAAAAATTTAAGAATTTGTATTTATAAGTCTTTAAAATTGTTGAGCTTTAAATTGTAAAACGTTAAGATTGAAGAATTTTACATTGTTAATGTTTAAAATAGTTCGATTCCGACAAACCTGCTCCAAATTAGATACCTTGAAAAATTGACTTTTGATCTTCAAGATTATCCAATTTTACACATTTTTATTTAAAACTCCTTAAAATTAATGAGTTTGAATTTTGAAAATTTACAATTAAAAATTATTCAAGTTTTCAGTTTCACAATGAAAAAATTCTGTAATCTTGACGCTTTATATTATAAGTTTCTTCAATTTGGAACATTTATAATTGAAAACGTAATTACTTTGGATTTCCCAAATCGCCAAACTGATCAAAATTTGAAAATAATTCAAGAATAAAAGAATTTTAAATTGCTAATCTTTAAAATTAAAGAATTTTCAATTGTAAATCTTCAAAACTGAAATATTAAAAAAAGTTTCAAATTACAGTCGGACCTGTCGAATCGGGACTCGTCGCATCGAAATCCTCGGAGGGCTGTAGTCCCCACTCTTAAACCTCTCCTCTAGCCATAATAGGTAGGCGCATGCGCACAGAGTCACTGCAGACGCCACCGGATGGACGTCAGTGCTGTAGGTACAAAAATGTAACGGCCTGTGACGGCCGGTCAAAGATTAAAGCCCTGAACATCAAAGATACGTGACTGCCAGGAGGTGTAGCTAAGATTTGTTTCTGCGACCTGCCTGATCGAAAGTGGAGCCCCGGTCCGTCCCGATCCGACGAGTTCTACTGTACATACATACCTTTAAAATATAAATCTTCAAAAATTTAAGAGTTTTTAATTTAAAAAATTCTGCAATTTTGATGATTTAGTTCTGACATTTTTTCAATTTGGAAGATTTACAATTGAAAATTCTATTTTTTTATTTTCCAAATCATCAAACTGATCAAAATTTAAAAATTAAGGAAATTTTAATTCCAAATCATTAAAATTGAAGAACTTTCAATTGTAAATAATGAAAATTGAAACATTTAAAAAAACATACCAAATTACATGCCTTAAAAATATAGATCTTCAAACATTCAAGAATTTCCTTTGGAATTTCCATTCTAAGTCTACACAATTGTAGAAATTTGAATTGTAAGTCTGTAAAATTGAAGATTTATTTTTTAAATATATAATTGAAAAGTATGAAAATTTTAAATTTTACAGTTTAAAATTCTGTAATTTAGATGATTTACATTTTACGCTTCTTTAATTTGAAAGATATAAAATTGAAAACTTGATTTTTGATCTTTAAAATCATCAAAACTTAAGAATTTTTAATCAATACATCTTTCAATTGAAAAGTTTTCATTTTTTTCTTTGCTTTCAATTACTACTTGGATAAAATTTTACATTTAAATCAAAGTTACTGTAACAAAATTATACTGGGATGCGATATTTATTTTTTCTAGACTTATATGACAGAATACAAGATGCGTTACTTTAAAATTCGTCGAAGAATGACGTCAGAAATTATTAATTTAAAATTCGCTCGAATTGGGCCATGCAAGATTTCGGCCTCTCGCTCGTATAAAATATTTGAAGAGATCAACAATACACGTAATGCATATAAATGCGCAGAGGTACTTAAAGTCGTGGCTATCGGATAAAATGGCCAGTACCTTATTTTCTTGAATAGATTCGGTGGGTATTGTTTCGTTACCCTGGCGAACGCAGCGATGATGTATATACCGTCGTAGGCGTTGGTACCGTTATCAGTGATAAGGATTTCAGGACAATGGACAATGCTGCTCTCGCGGCCTGCGACCAGGAAAATGCAATCGACCCTTAATTTCAGATATGCCTTATGGCCAATGGATGTCCAATCGGGATTTAAAAAGAGGGAACCTGCGGAAAATCAGAATCATGGTTCTCTTTAATATTGCACTTCACCTTTTATAATAACCCACGTAGATTTTTCACAGTGTTTTACCTCTTTGTCCCCTCTTATCGTAGCGCACCACAATCAATTCGAGATTAAGCCCTCACGACAAACGGGCAAGACGGATAATCAAATTACAATGCCATAATCGTAGGACGTTACAAGGAAGGCGGTTTTCGCGTTAAGAGAGAAGAGAGGTTTTTCTACAAGTTTCCCTCTATCGCGTTTCAGAATAATTAAATTTACTGAATTTTCCGCAGGCTCGATAATGTCGGTATTACATTACAGATTACTAAGAGCCGATTAAAATTAAAATTGCATGATAGCCAATGTAGCTATTTCTTATTTTAATTTGGGAAGACTAATTATATTCTGTAGTACTTTCAACTAAAGCGTATATTTTAATTTGATGGTTAGGTAATCAACATAAGAAATATGTAATAAGGGCGCGTCTCTAACTTTTTTTCTAGAACAATATTAATAAATTAATTGTTAATCTCAAATTTTGTTGTGCTGCTGTTATGTCAAAAATTCACAATAACTATCGAAACAGATATACTGAAGGATGCCATGGATAGCAGAATAAATGCATCAAGGCTGGTCTCTCAGGTCAGTAGAATTTTTGGCTTTATCGATGCAATCCCAGCAAAAAAGAAAGTATTGATACGAATTGAATTGAAAAGACTAAGACACCCTGCAAATCCCGCTTTGCTACAATGACGCATTGGACCTATGTGTCAATGCGTGTAAATTCGTAAAGATGGTATTTCAATTTTGAATCTTTCTATACGTACACATACGGTGCAGAACTCTAAAGTCAGCGAATGCACTTCAATGCGTCAGCACGCAAACGCTTCAACATTGGTCAATGCGTCTGAATCCGTGAGGGTAAAATGCACGCTTGAATTCGCCACAATGCGTCACGGCGAATTTCAGCAAGTGTTGATTTATACAATTTAATCCGTAACAGAAAAACCAACGTGCGGGGCAAATAGAATTTTTTGTAAATGTTTAGTAACTTGTCTCGTAGCTCAGTGCCGAGTACTCTGGACTGATACACGAGGGATCGCTGTTTCAAGTCTCGACGCATGCACTTTTTATTATTTTTCTTTCTAATTGACCTTGACCACGAATTCATATGAATTCACACGCATTCAATTCGCGCTGTCTCAATTCATCTGAATGCGTCTCAATGCGTTTGAACGAATCAGAAAACGGGATTCACACGCATTACAAAAATGTTAATTCGCCCCAATCCGTATCAATTATTTTTTTTTTACTGGGATAAAAAGGCCTTGTGTCTTTTGAGCAAAATTTTACATCAAAGGAATATAATGCACAAGGCTAAAATTATTAAAGTGTGCAATGGGGTTGTCGCATCTTTTGTTGTCTTTATACGGCCCAGCGTGAGTTTTTGGAAAAATGCGAGATCGTAAAAAGACTTGGCTGCCTCGGTAAACACGATATTTTATGTGATAAGAGTATGGTTTCCGAGTTTTCTCATTATATTACGTCTCAGGTTTGAGATTAGTTTCAAGGGACAAGTACCGCGCAGAACAGTGCGCGTAGGTCGATGTAACGAACTCGCATGCGCGCGCTTTTCCCGCTGATTGTAAGGTGCACTTTATCGGCCTAGGCGGGTAATGTACCCTACCTCCAATTAATACCTACTTTGCTGCTCCAAACCACGCCCAAAAAGCGAGGAAACCATACTCGTGTTACATAAAATATTGTTTTAATACTGCATACAATTATAAAAATTTGAGTACATGTAAACAAAATTTGAATACTTCACTTTTGAGAACAAAATATTTGAGATAAAAGTATCAATAACCCTATTCAAACAACTCTCTGACCTTGGAACGTGACATCCTGCAAAGCGCTGAACCAATGAAAGTAATGGTATGCAGTCACTCCATTGATTAACGAAATATCCAGCTGAGAGCTGGTGAAAAAGTTTGTAACCATCCACATGTCGACTTTTGGCACATTCGCACTGCTACACTTTACAAATTCCGGTTTTGGTGAAGTTCTAAGCATTTTGAACACCTTTATGCGCTCTTCATCATACTTTATAAACACATTTTAAATAATAAACGTTAAAATAGAGTATAATATTTACTCCAATAATTAGCGGCCATATTAATTACATCATCAACTGCGCTAATCAGAATGATGTTTCCTTTTGACGCTGACCCAATCAGAATGCCTCATTTTCCCGCAAAAAATGTAAAAAATATTCTTTTTGAACATTAAAAAAAATTCCAAGTTATTTTTAATAAAACTTTTCTCAAGTACTTATACTCAATGTTTAGTGCTATTTTAATTTCACTAGAGGAAAAAAAAATACTTGAATGTATGCAACAACCCCATTTGAAATGTAAAGCTCAGCTAATTTAATATTCAATGAAATTGAAGATATGAAAATGACTATTATGTTTCTATCGACAGTCATTACATATGGAAGCCGCATTCATAAGTTTGATAGGAATTTGCGGCTTGTTGATGTTCGTAACCCCCAGCACCGAAGTTTGGCTTGCATGTCGCCCAACCAAACAAGATTATAAACCACCGCGTCATCCTGGAGCCCTATCGTTCCTTCTGAGTATCTTCGTGTTAATCATGGGGTAAGGAACTCTAAAGTTACCCTAACCCGTTATACGTTTAGTTATGTTAGCGCGAAGTTGAATAGTCTCTGGTCGGTTGAGCGGCTCTTCTCTATTCTCTAGTGAAATCCGTTTTCTGAATGATTTAATCTGTCTTTCTAAGGCGCAATGATTAATTTCAATCAGCTTCTAAATTGAAATATCCTTGTTGGAGAAAAACAGTATGGTCACCTCATTTAAATATGCTTATATGAAAGATTGCTTATAAATAAAATTACTAATAAATAGTGCATGATGAAGCGTAGTATATCACAGATGGGTAAAGAATTTAAACGAAAAGCTTTTGAGGTTAGGAGTGTCCGTTTATTGAAAATGATTATTTTTTCAATAGTTACGATAGATTTCACTAAAAAACTTTTGAATCCAAATTGAATTTGGTGATTAAAGATACATGATAGTAGTATACTAACCTTAAAATTATGTCTGTATATCGATAAATGCACGGCCAATCATTGTCATTGTGGATAAAGCGGAAACATAATTATTGGCTACAATATCTCAAAAGCAAATAACAAATATCTTTGCACAAATTCATTCAAAATTGTTTAATCTTTCTATAGACAATGTATATAATTGTTTGTCACTTTTTCTTACTAATAATGAGTAAATATCATGTCGAAAACAGTTTTTGGCCAATGACTGTGTTTCACCATATTTCAGTGGCCAATCATACAATCATTGGCCTATGATAATCACTATATCGTCGTGGTCATTCATGGTGTTTTTTGACATTATTATTCATTTCTTCAAATATAAAGTAGCTACTACTTTTAATGCTTAACTTAAAATGATAATTTGAATCTTTATGTTTTCCTGTTTTCTTGTATTCTAATCTATTCCATTTTCTTATTAAATCTGTATTATTTTGTCAATTTTTGTTCTAATTTGCCCTAATCTATTCTATAAATCTAGCTCATTCTAGCCATTCATATTATTTTTCCTAATTTGATATTTATTTCTATCCTATTCTTAATTGTTTAGTAAGCGATCAAAACGTGATGAATCCATTCGATATGATTCCTTAACAATTAGACGTAAATCAGCTTCACACTCAGTATCAACATAATGGAAATAATTACATCTTTCATGATCAGTAAGATCCGAAATATTTATATAAGATAAACCCAGCTTACTAAACTTACATGCAGAATTAGTGTAATAAAATTAATTTAAAAAGGTTTCGATAAGTAACGCAGCGAGAACATATATAACATACATTTTTTTAAAAAAGGTAAAAAGACCAATATTGTCTTTTAAGAAATCAATTCCTTGTGGTCTCTATTTTTGAACCGGAAAAAATCTGTTGCGCTTTTTTGCCGTATTTAAAGTTATCATGAAAATTCGATGAGATAAAATATTTTTCATTTAACCAAGAATATCTTCAAAAAAATTCATTTAAATTAAAGAGAAATTGTCATTGTCATCGCCTGGGTCTTCTTAGCTTGAACTGATCTCGTATCGAAGCCTTTGTCACGTTTCTTTGCGAAATCTACGAGCAATTTTTCCATAAACGTTCCCATAGTAGTTCCCATAGTCGTGCAGATTTGAGATTTTCGGGTAATAAAATAAAATAAATTTTATATTAAATAAAAATTCGAGCAACAGTGACTATGCCCCCGTTGGTACAAAAAGTCATTTTTTCGAAATAAAAAAAGGACAACGCACAAAATATATGGGAAAGTGGCTTTCAGTGGATTTTACCGAAACTCATTTATTTTGTTGTTTATAAAACTAGACGCATTTTCCGATAAAACTTGGACCAAGTTTGACTAGTGTTTTTTTGTGTGGGGTCCTATCGTTGAATCAAAAGAAATTTCTTCGCATCAAAGAAACTCTTCCTTGATTATTCTGCCCACTGTGAAATGCTGTATCCCAAAAACACCAGAGATAAAAGAAAAATTTAAATAGAATCATATAGAGAAAACCATTTACTGATCATCCAATATTATCGAATTATTGAATCTATTAGCTTGGAATTATGCAGTTTTTTAATGTACTGAACACTTCAGTACAAAATATACGTACATAAATTGATATATTTTAAAGTTTGAAGTAGCAATATTAGTGAGATACAATTGTCTTTTGAGACCCATGAGTTAATAATAATAAACAATGAGTCCTGAAACTGCTAAAACCATGCATAACACTTTTTTTTAAATGGATTTATCATGTTTTGTTCATTTGCTCCTCAATTACACGGAAAAGAAATTAGTAAAATACTTAACACATAAATAAAATAAATTTTTCTCGTTTCTATAAAATGTACTTAAATAAAGAAAATTAATTTTCTGTAATCAAGTAAATTTTCTTATGACAAACAAAAATTTTGTTTGCTCAAGAAAATATTGTATCTTCCATATTCAGGCCAATATTTTCTTGATTCAGTGATAATTTCTTTTTTGCGTGCTATAATGTTATCCATTTATGTCTCTTAATCTAATATTTAATGATTTATTTTTGTTCTAAAAGGTTCTAATCTATTCAAAATCTATTTTATTTAATCCATTTACGTTATAATCAGTTCCAAAATCCTATTTCATTTTTCTCCTTTATGCCCTAATCTTGATCAAACCTATTTCATTCTATCAATTTTTGTCATAAAATAATGTAATTGTGGAATAAATATTCAAAACTGTAAATAAGGGTGGTTCAAAATGAACAAAATTAAAATTAGGGGGGGGGGGGGGGCACTTTGTGGGGTTCCCAAAAAAAACCCAAGTTTTTTTTTCATTAATCGAACAAACGATATTGAAGGTTGCAGCCTCTTGAAATCACTTCCTCGAATGTAATATATTAGTTCATGTTACACAGAGAAAATGTAAATTTTTTATATTTCGTCAACAAATAAGTTGTAAACAAATTAGAATTACGTAAACAATCATGGGCGAGTTGTAAAAATACCAAACAAACCAGAATTCTACAGAGTTTGTTGGAAAATATACACAAAACTACAATTTTCGGCCTTCTTCCAGTCGAAAGTCACATTTCAGTAATAAAAATATGTTGAAACAATTAGCATCAAATTGAATTGACCACTTTAATTTAGTGAATTGCCTAATTAGTTCATATCGTACGACCAATATACCGTAAAATAGTTAATCCACGCTTAGAGAATGATTTTTGGGACATGCTGGAAAGGGGTGGAGTGGGGGTCAAAATAAATGCAAAAGTCACATTTGGGGAAGTGATTTCGAGAAGTTTCGGCAATTTGAACTAATTTTATTAAAAATTACGAATATAATGATAATGAAACGGGTTGAATTATGATAGAAACTAATAGAATCATTAGAATTGGAAATAAGATGCAAAGTTATAAGTAAGAATAGAAAGGATAGAGAAATAGGAGAAAAATTATAAATTGAGAAAAAAAGGATGAGCAGTAGATAGGATGAAAGAATAAAAAATGATAGATTTATAAAAATGGTGCAGAGAAAGAAGAGATAGAATGTAGCAGAAAGAATAAACTTATCAGAATCAGGAAAGGGATAAAGATTCATAAAATAGGATTAATTACTACTATAGAAATGGATAGAATTATTAGAATTTGGAGTCGAGTAAAAAACTATAAGGAGAAATATAAGAAGATAGAGATTGAAAGGAGTTTCAAGGTTGGATCAAAGAAAAGGATTAAGACTTATAAAATGGGATGAATAACGATAGAAATGGATAGAGGTAATAAAACTGGGAATATAATGAAAAGTTATGAAAAGGAATAAAAAGATAAATAAATAGGAGAAAAATTATAATATTGTATAAAAAAGGATAAAGAGGGATAGAATTATTAGAGAAAGATATCAGGCTGCGGGAAAACGGAGAGCTTCATCAAGGGATATAACGGGACTATAAATGATAAAATGATAAGAAAAATGGCAAAACATTTCGTTTCCTGGCCTATTAAAACTTAAATTCAGTCGTTGAAATCTATCACTCTCCCCCACTCCCTCTCTTGTTTCTCTTCTTTTATTTTATCCTGTCGTGCCCTATCTGATCCGATCCTATCTCTTTCCCTACACACTCTTTCCTACTTCCCCCTCCCATAGACAACCACCCCTACTTCCTTACTTCCTTTCCCCTCCTCTAGCTCCCCCATCTATCCATTACTTCCACTCCCTACTTCTCCTCCCTACTTCTCCTCCCCACTTCCGACCCAATTCCACTTCCTCTCTCTCGCTTCCCTGCTCCCCTCCCACCCCTACACCCTTGTATACTTCCCCTCCTAAGAAAAAAACACAAAGGATGGAAGGATGGGATAGAAATTTATAAACAAAAAGAAAAATATATAGAGGTGTAGGATAAAAATAATAAAAAGGGATAAACAGAATAGGAGTTGAAAGAATTGTTGAAAAAGGGAATATGATTAAAGGATAAAACGGGAAAGACAATGATAGATTTATACAAAATGGAGTAAGAGAGAAAGTGATAGAACGGAGCAGAAAAGCATAAAAAATAAAACAAATTTATAAAACAGGATTAATTATGACAGGAATGAATAGAATGGGAATATGATAGAAAGATATGAGCAGAAATAGAAGAAGATAGAGGAATGAGATAAAGATGAAAAAACATGACAGAAAAGAATGGAATTCTTAATGAAATAACTCGGTCAGAACAATATCAGGAAAAACGAAACAGAAATTGAAGGTAATAGATTAGAATAAAGAGTAATAAAATTTGATAAAGATCGAATAGGACCATATTCGTTTTTAAAGTTATGAATGTAAATATTGTCTCTATAACTTAATTCCTGCGATTTTTTTTCTTCAAAATTTGAACGTTTATTCAAGAAAAAGTTGTACAATTGTATTATTCAAAGTATTACCCATCGGAAGCGTTTTGAAATGGCTGTTTGAGTGACTCCCAAAGATTCTGCGAGCTCTTCTTGTGTTTGGCAACAATCTTCATCGAGTAATTCTTCCAGTTCTTCATCTTCAAACTGTTTTCGCTGCCCAGGACGTTCTTCGTCTTTCAAGCCAAAATCATCACTTTTAAATCGTGCAAACCACTTTTGGCACGTTCCACCAAAATACGTACGTTCCACCAAAATACGATGATTTGCGGCAACAGTTTTCTTCATATTAAAGTAATGAAGGAGAACTCCCCGCAAAAACACTTTTTCATGCACAAAGTTCGACATATTTGAGTGAAAAAAAATTATTGTTGTTTACGCTTCAAATGAATGACACATACAGCAACAGACGCACAATGATAGTAGCTTTCCAACGCATGTTCGGTATATTGGAACCATGGAATAGTAATCAAGTTACGCCATTTCTTAGAAAACCGCACGAATTAAGTTGTAGATTTAATTGCATTATAGCACTATATTATAATACGTAGATTTTGAAAATTGAACCACTAAGTTTAAATATTTAAGTAGCAGAGTCTTTTGCTAATTTTTGGCGTACCTTTTGCCAAGTGGAAGGATACGTTTTAGAGGATAAAAGCCAGCTTTGATATTCAGAAGGTGCTTTCTAACTTTTAGAGCAAGCATGGTAACGATGATTGTCTGCAACGAGGCGGTGGGTGCCGGGATAGAGAAGATCCCAGTGGTGATGGAGACGGCTCTTCAAGACCTTGGAGATTACCATGCCGGAACCTCCGTACAGTTGCGAAAGTGCCTAACTCGAAGTCTGGACGTGGCTAGTGAAGCGATCTTGGTGGACTTAGACAGTGAGTAAGATATACCTACCTTGCATATGAAAGGTATCATGCCATGAGGGTCTAACCTACATTTTCACGATTTTACAGGAGAGACAGAAGACGTTCTAAAAATAGAATTTTTAATTTTTTTTTTAAATTTGGGAAAGCTCTTTTGACAAAAGTCAGTGCTGAGTTGAACCATGAAAAATTATAATGGAAAATGTTCCAAGAAAATTTAGGGAGAATGTTTTCCTTCACTCTAGCAGCACATTTTTTCGACTTTACGCGGTAATAAAAAATGCACTTTTTAATTTTAAAAAAAACTGAGTTTCTGAATCGAAGCAAAAAAGTTTTATTGAAAAATAGTATTAGGTTTCGAGAAAATGAAGGGAGAGGGTACTTTTCGCTCGAGGGGCACGTTTTCTCAAATTTGGACGGAGATAAAAAATCCCATTTTCAATTTAGGAAAAAAGTTAAAATTTAATTTTCATCCACTGAGCTGATAAAATGATTTTGAAACATTTGGAATTAATAACATTATTGGGAATCGAGAAAACGAATGGGGGATTTTTTGCCCTAGCCGCACGTTTACACGTGACAAAAATAAGGTTTGGACGGAGGTAAACTATCCTATTTTCAATTTAAAAAAAAGAAGAGTTCATTTCCCGCTCAAAAACTTGTCAGGCGCCATCAGCGGTTTTGCTTAATGCGACTGCGCATGCGCACATGAATATTAGCGCAAATTCACAGTTAGGCCCTCATGGCATACTATCAATAAAATAAATAAAAAACAAGATTATAAAACAATCGTTTCGTCAGGATGTATATTATAATTATTAACATTTTTTGAGCCATTAATCTCAATTTCAAAAATTTGTGGGCTAGGCTTCCATGGCATGCTGCAGTTTATGCAGAAAATTAATCGTCTTGCTTGGAGATCCTTCTTTTTGGTTAAAAATTAATCTGTTTTGATTGAAATTTAATCTTTTTTTTTTAACATTAATCTGCTTTGGTTGGAAATTGAACTACTTGGTTAAAAGTTCAACTTCTTTGTTAGAAATTCATTTTTGTTGTTATTAAAGATTCATAATTTATTTCGTTCAAATTTCATCTTTATGTTTGAAAATTTAACTATTTTGTTAGAAATTCATGTGTTTGGTTGAACATTCGTCTTATATGCAGAAAATTAATCTTTCTGGTTAAAAATTCACCTTTTTGTTAAAAATTGGTTGAGGATTTAACTACTTTGTTGAAAATTTGTCTTCTTTGATGAATTCAACTATTTTTGATTGAAAATTTACAACATTTTTAGATTGAAATATCAACTATTACATTTTTCGTTGAAAATTTATATGTTTTGGGTTAATATTCAGCTATTTGTTTAAAATTGGAACTACTTTGTTAAACATTCACATTTTTGGTTAAAGATTCATAATTTATTTTAGTTCAAAATTCCTATTTTGGCGCGAAAATCTAAAAAATTATTAATAAATTTTGGTTTTGTACAAAATGCGACTTTCAAAGATTTAATCTTTTTGTGTTAAAAATTCAACTGGTTGAAAATTATATTTTTCCTTGGTCGGAGATTAAACTATATTTAGTAAAAAATTGATCTTTCTGGATGAATTCAACTGTTTTTTACTTCAATTGAAAATCTTTTTTGGTTGAAATCGAGGTTAAATATCAATTATGTGAAATATTTTTGTTTAGGAATTCATATTTTTTTGTTAAAAATTCAACTTTTTGGTTGAAAATGAACTTTTTGTTTCAATTTGGATTTGACATATCCGAAATCTTCAAAAATCTTTTTAAATTTTCTCAAGAATCTTAGCAAAATTATATTTAAATAATCGTGAAAAAAAATTTAATTTGAACAAATAAGGAAGTACTTTTATGATAAATTAGTGTTTCATAGAACTCTGAAAAAGTTTATCGGAAAATTTTATTAGGCTCCGAGAAAATTTAGGGAGAATGTTTTTTATTCCTTCGAGGAGCACGTTTTTTAAACTTTGAACGTATAGAAAAACTCCGATTTGCCTTTTCAAAAAAGTTACAATTTTCTTTTTACCTATTAAGTTATACTAAATCGATACAAAAAAATGTTGAGCAAATAATATTATTAGGTTTCGAGATAATGGATGGCGAATTTTTTGCTTATTATTCGCCCATTAAATTATAATTTGGTTGAAGTGTTTTTTTTTCTTGGCTACCAACTTTCTTTTTGGTTAAAGATTCAACTATTTTTTTGAAAATTTTTGTTTTTTTTTATTTTTTTAATTCATCTCTTTTGGTAGAAACGTAATCTTTTTTTGTTGAAAGTAAAACTATTCCGTTGAAACTTAATGTGCTTTAGTAGAAGTAGAGGATTCAAATATTTTGTTGAAAATTAGTTTTTTTATTAATTCAACTCTTTTGGAATAAAAAAATATATTTTTTAATTGAAATATGAACCATTAGATTTTTTTGTTCTGAAAATTCATATTTTTGGTTGAAAATTAAACTAGTTGGTTAAAAGGTAAACTACTTTGTTGAAAATTAATTTTCATTGTTGAAGATTCATAATTTTTTAGTTAAAAATTCCTGATTTTGGTTAAAAATGTAAATGTTTCGTTTAAAATTAATGTATTTTGTTAAATATTGGTCTTTTTGCAAAACAATAATCTTCTTTGATGAAAATTAATATTTCTTTTTGGTTCAAAATTAATATTTTTGGTTGAAAACGTGACTATTTTATAGAGCATTCATCTATTTTGTTGAAATTTGGTCTTTTTTTGACAGAAAATTAATCTTCAACCATGAAATTTTACGTTTTTAGTTAAATGATCAATCTGTTTGTGTTGCGGATTCATATTGTTTTGTTGAAAATTCAATTTCTTGGTTAAAAGTTGAAATACTTTATCACAAATTTATTTTTTTTGTTAGAGATCCATGATTAAAATTTTTTTAAATTCATTTCTTTGGTTGAAAATGTAACTGTTTCCTTAAAAATTCAACTTTTTGCGTAGAAGATTAAACTTTTTTGTAGAAAATTCATCTCTTCTGGAAGATATGTCATACTTTTGGTTTACAAATTAATCTATTTAGTACAAAATTAACCTTTCTTCGTTGAAATTTTGATTGGACATATCTGAATTCTTCAAAGATCTTTTTGAATTTTTTGCAAAATTTTAGGAAAATTATATTTATGTAGCTTTAAAAAAATAAACTGAAAACTAAATAGTTATTCTGAATTTGTATTTTGTATTATAAATTATTTGTCTTTCTATACCGGAAAAATGAACGCGCGCGTAGCGCGCGATTGATGATGCTGCTGTAAATATGAAAAAAAAGATACCGTAAACTGCTCTCTAAATCTGAATTAGTAGAAAACTACTAATTGGTAGTAGTTTTCTACTAATTCAAATAGTGCCGATTCGTTTACTAGTAATTAGTGAAAATCTACTATTTCAATAAGTAAGAATAACTGACTAAATGAATTAGTAACTATATCTACTAAAGGAATTGGTAATGCTACTACTAAATGAATTGGTAAATGTATATTGCTGGTTACTATTTTAAACGGTGGTTTCAAGTAAATTAAAAAATTTATTTTAACATTAAGAGAATTTTAT
>CAKNWT010274234.1:25696-39433 GCA_932066315.1 Andricus coriarius
AGGAGAGATTTGAAGGACTTAATTAACGTCCTAATAGGCTACGAAACCCTTTTTTGTAGGTGCATTGCGCCTACTCTGACTAATTTTTTATCAAAATTTAGTTCTTAATAAAGGTCAGTGACTGAAGTTGTAAACCAATTATTTTAATCAAAATCAAGGGGTTCAATTGCGTGTCAATAATGCATGTGTGGCCAATATCAAGGACCTCAAATAATGTTAAATTATATCTTGAGATCCTAATTGTGTGGCCTAATGCACGCACTCTCTCCAAAGTCCATTCAGTAAAGCATTTGGAGAAGCGTTGAGGCAGTTAATGCACAAGGATATATGTATAGCTAGCTAATGAATGCTATCAGTGTCCAACACCTATCTGTACTCACCTGTCATCAAATGCTAATATTCTCCACAAATTACCGTAAACCGGGGCTAAGCGGCGTATGTGGGGGGAAGCGGCGCACCCTTGATTCTGCATTTATGAATGTGATATTTGCTTCTTCTAGGTCAAATATACAGAGCTTTGTAAATAAACATTGTTGATCTTTAGCTGCGACACCTAGAAGAAGCAATATCGCATTTTAAATACAGAATTTGTGGTGCGTCACTTTCCGTCAAATATGAGCTGATTAGTCCCACACTCAGAAAACGATTTGGTTGAATGAACAAAATTTGTGTTTGTTCAATCATAAAATATTTTTATTATATGGACAACAAAATATTTAGTTTACCAAACTAAAATTTTTTTTGTTCTAACCAAATATTTTGATAGATGGAGTACTTGGTTGATTCAATAAAAAAATATTATATTATTTACGGTACGGTATTTGATATAATAAGGGACAATACCTGCTTAGCATTCTCATAATCGAATCATCAATTGAAATTTTAATTTGGGTATTCTCTGAATTTTCAGATTAATCATAGCCAAAGTGAAGCGATAGATCTAAAACAATAGTAAAAAAATGTATCACAATAATATCTAACAAATTTTTATTTAATTTCTGTTTAATTTTATTACTCTTTATCTTAATTTATCCGGCGTCTTCCTTGCAGAAGCATCATCCATTTATGTTTCGTTCTCCCTTTTTATTTTATTGTTTCCGACTTATATTTCTTTAGGAATTCTATACACTTTTATCTCTTTTTATCGTGTCTTATAATTTTTATTCTACTCCTCTATCTTCTTCCATTCCTGTTTATAACGTTTTATCAAATTCCCAATTCGATAAAAACCTATCCTGATTTATCCCGTTTTATCCTTGTTATCCTACACCTTTTTGTAAATCGAAAAACTACCCCTACAATGAGTTATTGGGTTATGGGTTATATAACCCTATATTCTACCTACTTTTATAGTACCGGTGTAGTTTCCACCACCTTATATGGGTAGTTTTCGGGATTCTGGGGGTTGAAGTGGTGCTAAGTAAAGAATAATTAACGAAGTTATTACACATTGGCACTAGCGCAACCATATCTATAGAAAACAGAATAATTAACAAATATTTTATCCTCTTTCTTGGTCATGAAGTACTTTCTACCCCCTGATAAGGGTAGTTTTTCGGTTTTTATGGTTTGAAATGGTGCTAAGTGAGTAGAATTAACGTAGTTATTATACATTGACACTAATTGATTATATTCATGGGGGAAAAAATAATTCAAAAATATTTTATACACATTCTTGTTCATGACGTATTTTCCACCCCCTCATAGAGGTACTTTTCTATTTTAAAGAATCGAAGCGTCACTGTTTGATGAAAAACTATTGAAAACTAGTCTACGTACTTTAATAGTAACGGTGTTCATTCCACCCCTGATAGGGGTAGTTTTCGGGTTTTTAGGGATTGAAATGGGTTGAAAGGGCAAACTAATGACAAACCCGGTTACAGCATGCATTGAAGATTATTTTGAGCTTTGTTATTGCTTCAATTTATGTTCTTTCCTTCAAAAACTACGTTAAGCGCAAGAAAAGAGGCAGATTTTCGTTTTATTTTGGGTTCCCTCTTTCTAACATATTCCCATTTCTAATAATTCTATACATTTCTAGACAACTTCATTCGATTTTCTAAATCTTCATTCTCTTCCTCATTCCAACAATTCAATTCTTTCTGTTCCGTTCTATCCACGTCTATTCTGTTTAATGCTTTTCTGATCCATTCTGTCACATTTCATCCTACTTCATTTTTTATGATTTTATCATTTTCTGTTCCATTTTATAACTTAATCATATTCCCAACTTCTCATTCTAAGAATTTTACAAACTTCTATTCTTATTTTTATCGCGCTTTATCATTTTTATAATATTCCTCCAGCCTCTTATGTTTCTGTTTATAACTTTTTATCCTAGTCCAAATTCTAATAATTCTATTAATTTCTACAGCAGTAATTGATCCTATTTTATGAATCTTTATTCTCTTCCTCATTCTAACAATTTTATTATTTCTGCTACGTCCTATCACTTCTCACCTTACTTCATTTTTTATATTTCTATCATAAGAGAACTAGTTAAGGATACAAGAGTCATGAGGGGTTCCGAATGCAATACTGATCACTACCTTTTAGTCTCAAAAATAAACTTAGGGCGGGGATGGAGAAGAAGGAAAACAAAAAAAAACGCGAATCAGGATTGAGAATTTACAAAGACCGGAAGGACGATCAGATTTTCAAAATAAAATAAATGAACGCATAGATGAGGCAATTTGGGATGGGCTTCGAACTGATAAAGATGTAGAGGGCCTGTGGTCTATGTTACGGGATAACATTGTTAGAACTGCGATTGAAGTATGTGGTACGGCGTTAGTAGGAAGAAAATCTGGTGATGCATGGTGGAATGATGAAATTAAGGCAGCCCGACTGCTGGTGTAGACAGTATTAATGCTGAAATGCTTAAATACGGTGGCGAGTGCATACCTCACAGGGTGTGCGAATTGATCAATTTATGCATCGAGACGGGACAAGTTCCAGGCGATTGGAGAAAAGCGATTATTGTACCAATATACAAAAGAAAGGGAGATAAAAACAACTATCAGCTTACTAAGCAACGTAAGTAAAGTATACTCAAAAATACTTATTCCTAGGGTAATGGAAATTACAGAAGAAAAGATATGGGAAGTCCAAAGTGGATTTATGCCAGGAAGATCATGCACAGATCAGATATTCAGCTTAAGACAGATCACAGAAAAAAGGTTAAGAGTGGGAAAGAAAGTTTTCTGTGCATTTGTTGACCTAGGAAAAGCATTTGACAAGGTAAATAGAAGTAAGCATTGGGAAGTCCTTAAAGAGTACGGAGTCCATGGATGGCTCCTGCAAGCAATACAAACAATATATGCAGGCAAGGGTAATATATGCGAGTGTAAGGGTAATGGGAAACTTAGTAAATGGTTCGATATTATTCAGGGTGTTAGACAAGGATGCGTTATGTCCTTATGGCTATTTATCATATTTATGGACAAGTATCTAAGAATGGCCCTCTTCGACGAAGAAGGTATAGATCTCGAAACGGTGAAAGTACGTGGCTTGGCTTTCGCAGATGACAAGATTGTTATGGCAGAGTCAATCGAAGACTTGCAAAGAATGTTGAACAAACTTAATACAAGCATGAAGCTCATGGGCCTCAAAATTAACGTAAATAAAACAAAGGTAATGGTGTTTGAAGGAAAACGTGAGAAAACAATGTGCAAAATTGTCCTGAATGATGAGAGATTAGAGCAAGTTGAAAAATACGTATATCAGGGTAGCCTATTCACTAGCGACGGAAAAATAGATGGGGAGTTAGATAGGCGCATTAACGAAGGTAAGAAGGCTATCGGTAGAGCAGGATCCATTCTCAGGGATAAAAACAGGTCGAAAGAAACTAAATTGACCGTATATAAAACCTTAATTGTACTGGCTGTACTATACGGTAGCGAAACATGGACATGTCAGGAAAAGGACATGAGTAAACTTAACACGATTGGCATGAAAGCTGTGCGCACAATATGCGGGAAAACACTGATGGACAAAGTCCGAAACGAGTTGATCCTCAAAGAATGCGGTACGGGGGAGACACTAGTAAATATATGGGAAAGAAATCAGTTAAGGTGGTTCGGACATCTTGAAAGAATGAAAGATGAACGACTGACCAAACAGGTGTATAAAGGTAAAGTAAATGACACAAGGCCCAGAGGTAGACCGCCGAAAGCATGGATAGAGTCTGTAAATGAGACATTAATCCGAAGAGACATAAGAAGCCATAAAATCAGGAGAACTTGCATAAAAAATGCATGGACGTGAATGTAGCTAGTGAAGTATGCCAGGACAGAAAAGTTTGGCGACAAATAGTTTATAAAAAGAATGTGAGTAGAGTGAATGATGCCTGAAACAAAGACCTTGGATACTAATGGGCCGAAGTGGGGAACCACTCATAACAATTTTGTGAGGCTTTCCACGTGGGGTGATCGCTAGAGAGATTGATCAGCAACCTGGGTCGGAGCCGTGTTGCGGAATGAACGTCTTGTTTAAATAAAAAACGCGAGCGCTCTAGATCAATCTAAAATATCTATACCTTACACCTATATACCTATATACCCTATACCTATATACCGATCCACATACTACTATTTTCCAACCGAGCAATTCACGCCTACCCCGAAAGGGAAACGGCCTAATGGTATAATAATAATAATATTAATAATCTTTAGTTCTATTATTCTATCCATTACCTATCATTCTTTATACCAATTTATATTTGAAATTATATTTTTCCCCCTATTTCTCTATTTCCTCGATTTCTATTTATAACTTTGCATCTTATTCCCAAATCATATAATTCTATCAATTTCTATCATATTTTAACCCGTTTCATTAATTTCTATCTTTTTCCTTATTCCGAAAATTCTATGATTTCCTGCTTCGCTGTATCAATTTTTATCCTATTTTATTTTATAAAATTCTATCACTTTTTATCCCTTTTTATAATCACTTGGTCGAATTCCCTATTCCAAAAATTCTGTGCTTTTTTATCCTTTTTAACTTTTTATCTTCTTCTATTTTTCATAATTTTATCATTTTACATCCCGTCTTATCGTTTTTTATATAAATCCTCTTTCAAATCACTCTAAAAATTTTCTGTTTCGTTTCAACATTTTTCTATTCATAACTTTTTATGGCATCCCGGATTCTAATAATTCTATCCGTCCATTTCCTCTTTCTTCATTTCAGTTCATAATTTTTCATACTACTCTCAATTTTAATCATTCTATCCATTTCTGTCGTGCCTTATCTTGTTTTATTAATATTTATCTCCTTTTCTTCGTAAAAATAATTCTATGCTTTTCTGTTCTGCTCTATCACTCAATTTTTTATAATACTATCATTATTTGTCCCGTTTTATCATTTAATTATATTCCCTTTCAACTCCCATCCTTTTTTATCCTGTTTTATAATATTTATCCTAACCTCTATTTTCTTTTTTTCCCGTTTATAACGTTTTATCCTATTGCCAATTCTAATAATTCTATGCATTTCTATCCTACTTTATTTCTTTTAATGAATCTTTTTCCCTTTCCTCATATCTACCAATAACTTTTTACACTATTCCCAATTTTAACAATTCTATCCATTTCTATAGCAGCTTATTTTATTTCATGAATATTTATTTCCTTGTCCTCATCGAAATAATTATATGCTTTTCTGTTCAATTCTATCGCTCCACTTTTGATTATTCTATCATTATACTTTACGTTTTATAATTCGCTTACATTCCCTATTATTCTCTCAACAAATAACATTCACTTCTAAGCTTTTTTATCCCATTTTATCACTATTCTTTTATTTCTCTTTCTTCTTCTATTGATGTTTATAACTTTTCATTCCATTTGCAATTATAGTAGATTTCATTCATAACTGTAGTACTTCATCCTGTTTTATGAATGTTTATCCTCCTCTTGATGCCGACAATTCTATCCTTTTCTCAACCATTCTATACACTTTTATCCTAGTAGATTTTTCATAATCCTATCACTTTCTATCCCGTTTTATCGGTTTCTATACAATTCCTTTTTACATTTTCATCCTACTCTACGTTTTGAAACCCCTGAGTAAAAAAAAACGATTTTCACGAAGATGTCTGTCTGTAGTATGCCTATAGTCTGTAGTCTGTAGGCACGATAACTTTCGACAAAATAATCAGATTGGATTGAGCTTCGGCACACTTTCTTAAGGGCTGAAAAAAAGGACAAGTTCCTTAGCCAGCTATTTTGGATAAAAATTCAAAAAGTTAGAGCATTTTCAAAATGTTTAAGAACATTTTTTTTAAGTTTTGAAAATTCTATGTACGGCTATTTATATATTACTTGTAAAGTAGAGCAATTTATATTCACGACTTTTTCGAGCAAAAGAAAATAACAAGAGCTATGGCATTTTCAAAATTGAAATAAAAGAAAATTTTAAGCCAAGCAAACCGCGACATGAAAAAAAAACCAAGAAAAGAAAAACGTTGCTTTTTGAAAGCCCTACAAGATTATCATACAGCTTTTTGAATTTTCTTGAAAAATCGAAAATTCTTATTTTGATCGCACGAAAAAAATGAAAAATGAAAAATATCCATTTTGTGCGAAAAAAGATGAATAGGCAAAAATTGTGCACCCATGAAAGATCTATAAATTTTCTATTAACAATTCTTGATGAGACGCGTAATTTTTGTTTCAATCGTGAAAAATGACATTACAAATAAACAAATTTAATTTTCAGAAAACAGACACAAGGTAAATAAGATGTTTAATGGGACAATTTTTCAACAATCAGATCCGAAAATTGGCTTTTAACGTTTTTATCTCACCAGTCACGTGATGAGGACGTGTTCGTTAAAACCGAAGGAGCTTTAACAAAAGATAATTGACAATCACTAAATTTCAGTTGTCGATGGTTTGACCTTTAATTTTAAAAGTCCTATGCAGAAATGTGGTTGATGTACAGTGACCGAGCGCGTAGCGTAAGGCAAATACATTATTAAGCGCGAAGCACCAGATCCAAAAGGTGCGCGCTCGAGGAGAGCTCAAACTTGCGAGCGAAGCGAGCCGCGCGCAATGAGAATTTTCCCGCGCATCGGCCAGATTTTTTCTATTGCGTTTTCCGATTTTTCTTAAATAATTAATATCTTCACAACTTATAAGCATTTCACCAGTTTCTATCCTATTATATTTGTTTTCATACTACAATTTATTGTAGCTTTTCCCACCTCGTTTCATAATATATTATGCTATTTCTTTTTATTGCATTTTGATTACATTTATATCATCTTAGCCTATCCTCTGCACAAATTTGTATTTTGCACAACTTTGCATTCCACAAGATTACGCAAAAGGACTTTTTTATTTGCTGCTTTTTATGAGGGATCTACCGTTTAAAATTATTTATTTCAGAATCTCTTAATTTTAGGACAGAAATGTATAGAAAGAAATATGTTTCAAATAGAGTATTATATAAATTAGGATAATCGACATATTGACTGTAAAGTGAGCACAATACACATTTTTATTCATACAGTTTACTACATTATTATACAAAATTATATCTCTTACTAATTTTTAATACGTTAATGCAGATTATTTAAAAATCTGTTTAAAAATATTATCTCATGTAAGCTTAAATTTATTCATTCGTGGGAAAATACGTTTTGAAATCGAAACTTTGGATATGATATCTGTTTTCACTTATACAGAATCTCATTAAAAACGCTTGCAAGTAATCATGGAAATTTTCTTCTTTATATATGGTTTGCCAACGGCCATACCACGCTGGAAGCAACAGTTCCCGTTAGATCACTGAAGTTAAGTAGTGTTGGGTGCGGTTAGTACTTGGATGGGTGACCGTCTGATACTACTGCGTTGCTGTTGGCGGTCGTGGGTGTGGTGAGCCCACACTTGTAGTTATTTACTACAAGAAACTATCCACTTAAAAAACACTACCCGAATCAGGTATTGTCACGCTTACCCCTAGAGACTCGCCGAAAGGGAAATAGCTTAATGATATACATACATACATACATACATATATGGTTCCTTTTACTCAAAGCAAGTATTAAATTATCTAAGTAAAGATAATTTCCATTATTAAAGTTACAATATGTAAAATTAAGTAATAATAAACAGTATCAAAATCTGAATCAGTGAGAAATGGGTCATTGGGTCAAATCAGTAAAAAAAATTACTGTTTCACAACGGAATCTCACTGATTCAAATAGCTAAATATGATTTAAAAATTTAAACCAAAACTGAACTCAAATAGCTAGTTATAAATTAACATAAAGTTTCAAATTGTTTCATTTTTTAATGCTAATTATTGTTACAAACAATAAATATTTCTCGAAATAGTAAAAATTAAACTCAAGATAAAACTACTTACAAATGTGTGAATGAAATGAACATTTTTTTGTGATAAATAAATCAGTTTTCACATTTAATCTTTTTGAAATATTTCTTGAAAGCTAGTCAATATTAATTTTTGATCAAAACTTTACATGATAAAAATATTATATAACATCAGCACTGTCACAATTACAATTTTGAGACAAATCAGTATGAAGAATATTTTTATTAAGGCTAAAGTAATTACACAATTACACAAAATTCCGACACAACATTTAATTATTTATAATAATCGTCGTACTAAATAAAGGCGATAAGAGAAGCTGCTTCTTTCCTTGTCATAATGTGGAATTTGTGCATTTTTAGAACAATTTGTTCGTAAAACTTATAACTGATCGAACATTTGTACATTAAATATTATTATTGAATAGCTTCCAAGAAGCTCTAATGGGATAAATAATTTTCTTCCAGAAGATATGTTCATTTGTGTAATTGTCAAATTTTTACTAAACTTTTTTCTTACAATATCAATGCTGAAAGAACTTACTCAAAAAAAAAACATTTGCATTTGCGTATTTATTTAATAAATAGTTGAGGACAATTGTAAGTTTCTTTGGGTAATTTCTCAAATATACTGTTTGTTACAAACAATTAAATATTATATAAATCAATTAAAATTAATAATAATAAATAAAATTGAATGTACGTTGATACAATTCTTTATAACAATATAAATTGTTGACATGTGATGATAGCATTGCAACATTTGCAAGATCAATTGCCAGTCATGAAACTATTACTAATTACAAATCTAATACAAAATATAAGGCATTTTAGGAAATAAATTAGTGTTTTCAACATTTGCGCACTATACTGAAGTATTTGTTTATAAAACTTGGTTATAACGGCTAACTTGAATATGCAATTAATTAATACCGCGTT
The DNA here is from genome assembly GCA_932066315.1 of Andricus coriarius. Classification (NCBI taxonomy): domain Eukaryota; kingdom Metazoa; phylum Arthropoda; class Insecta; order Hymenoptera; family Cynipidae; genus Andricus; species Andricus coriarius. The sequence goes on from CAKNWT010274234.1 coordinate 34,978, forward strand.
TGTTTAAGCAATTCTCTGTCAAATGAAATATCATTTTTTTGACATTGCAATAATATTGTCACTATATTTGTTGATATATTGTTCCACAAAAAATTTAATTAAAAAATCGAGGATTTTGTAGACCTTAAAATGTTATTTCTAAGAATTTCTAGAAAAGAAAGCTTTAAAATCAGTCATGAAACAGAGTCTGTTGTAGAAGAGTATAGTATGAACAGTACATTCAGGCACACGGTGTTTCAGAATTGAGTTTTTGCGGACAAATCAGTCTACTGTCTATTTTCATCCGATATATACGCTGTTTTTGTTTAAATTAAAGCTGAATAAATTCCCTAGTGATTCCTCTAGGGCAATTTTTTATTTTTTGGTTTTGCGAAATTCTATGTAAACAATAAACGTTGAAAAAATGTTATTTTCAGTAAAAACATTATTCAAACGCGGAAAAAATGATTTGTGCTAACTGAATATCAAGTTAAATCAATGCATTTCCAATTAGAGTATGCAAATAATCAACCTGATGGGTAACTTAATTGTTCTGAATAAATTTTATAAACAATCACTGTAATGCGCCATTTTAGCACGGAAAACATTTTTTATTCTCTATAATTGCTTAAATTTATTACGAAAATTTCATCTGGCAACAAAAAAAAATTTTTAATGAAGAATCGTTTCCTTTAGGAAATTTATTCGTCTTCAATTAAAAATTGTTTAAATCGTATAAAAATTATGACTTGGAGACTGATCTATCCGCAAAAATTAAATTCTGAACCATGTGCGTTTGCTTTTTAGACACAATTTTCCACAAAAAGAAATTGAAAATCCACCTCAAAGGTGCGGAGAATAGAGTATGCAAAAAATTCACCAAAAAATGCAGCGTGAATGAAAATTGCGATAAACAATAAAAGGAATACTAATAATAAAATTTCCTCATTTAAATTTAGAGAGTAGATTCTTGTTCTAGCAATATTGATGAAATAAGAATTTAAAAGAAATTTCAGTTTATCAATTCATCTTTTTCCATACTCAGTTAAAAAGAATCTCCCTAAAGAAGGCAAGCATGCACTCTAAATCATAATAAATCTCTTTAGAATATCTAAAAGCTTTGAGTGCCCATGAATTTCAAAGAGCGATTGAAACGTGGACGAACCTCTGAATATTCCTGCATAAGTACGCTTCTAAAACACATAATTTTACAATATAGTAACGGCAAATAGGGTACATTGTATAGGAGATGATTATACGTTCATCATACCTCGATAATGGGGAATGTTATTTAGCCAGCGAAATTATCGACGAGCGAATCGATGTAACCAGATTTACAACAGAGTCTCACAAATTGCTACGTATCGATTGAACGTGAAAGGATACCATTTTTCGACAGCAAACTAATCGTCGTCATTTATCTAAAAAAATTCAATTTTTTTTATCATATAAAAACAAACAAATTTAGTGCATTTTTTAATTCTGATTAAAGTCATGAATATATGATGACAAATTAATCACGGCTGGTGTGGAGCAGCTAGGAAATATCGAATTGTCATTTTAAATTCAATGATATGAAAATGCTAATTTACAAAAGCGAACATCTACAATATTTCAAAAACCAATTTCATCCTAATTTACAATTTTGAATTCCTAATTTAACAATTTTCAATTCAAAGAAAGTCCACTAATTACGTAAGGGTGATTTTGGAAATTTTAGACCTTCTTCTATTGTAAGGATTCGTAAGATCTTTGTGAGCCCCTCCCCTCTTCTTACGTCAGATTTTATAATTTTTTCTCAATATATCAACACTCACGGTTATCCTCGATTAAGTCCAACCCACATGCTCTTGCTTCACTGACTATGTAAAGAACATGTTCCATGAGATTATTAAAGTGCCTGAGCTTCAATAAGTAAAGAAAAATTGGCTTTTATCTCTAAAATTGAGGAAATATAATTCTTGATGATACAAAATCTGATTTTCCTCGAAATCGAAGCAAAATATGAATAGCAATTCATAGTTCAAAATTGTACATCTTCCTGAAATCTATGAAAATGTACCCTCACCAGATGCTTATCTTGTGTATTTTAACAAAAGATTTCAAACGACATATCAAAAATCAATTAGAGCTAAATTATTTGATTTCTTGTTGTTGAAATTTTTTGATAAAATACAGAAGATGTCTGGTAAGGATACATTTTCATAGATTTCAGGAAGGGTAATAATTTTAAATTATAAATTGCTATTCATATTTTGCTTAGTTTTCGAGAAAAATGAGATTTTGAATCGTTAAAAATGATATTTCTTCAATTTTGGCGACAAACCCCAATTTTTCTTTACCTTGAAGCTCAGTAACCTTAAAAATCGCATGGAACATATTCTTTACACTGTCTATGAACTAAAAACAGACGTTTTCAAAAATAATATGTTTAAGTTCTGTAAACTAAATGCTAATTCATTTGATTTGTATTAATTTTCTCTATCATTTTGGAAAAATTTCTTGAATTATATAAGATAAAGATCTGGTAAGGATATAATTCTATAGATTTTAGGAAGGGAAACAATTTTAAACTATGAACTGCTATTCATATTTTACGTCGCTTTCGAGAAAAATGAGATTTTTAATAGCTAAATATGACCAAATAATTTTTCTTAAAAACACGTAGCATCCCCGAAACACGTAAAAGAGAGAAACTATATGCAATATTTCCACTGTAAACGAGATTTCAACAGATTGCAAAGGATTTCCAAAGTTTTGAAAGATTTTCAGTGATTTAAATGGATTTTGATAGATTTCAAGGGATTCTAGGGCATTTTAAAGGACTACAAAATTTTTACGGAATTAAACGAGATTTCCAAAAACTTTTAGGGACTTCAAACAATTGAATGGAATAAAAAAGTTGTAGGCTATTTCAAAAGATTTTAAAGGCTTACGAGACATTTCACAATTTGTAAATAATTTTATAAGATTTCAAAACTTTGAAGATTTTACCTAGCACAATTAGTAGTAAGAAAATACCTAAAACGTGATGAATCCACTTGAGTTCATTTTTCAAAATTCAAGGATATGTTGTAGCTTGAAATCCATTGATCGAAATTAAATTTGAAATGGGCAAATGGGCAATGGGAAATCTGTCAGGCTATTAAGTAAATTAAATGCAGAAAAATATTTTTGATTTAATACTGTTTTGTGGTTCTTAATAAAACGAAAGTGGATTTATTCACTATTGATTTAGCAAAGGCATATTTCACTGACGATTACTCATGTTCTAATGATATAAATTTACAATTTCTCATTTACATAAAAAATCATAAAATAATTTTACACATGATTAGTATATTTTCCAATTTAAAAATGAAACTTTAAAGCTTTATACCATTATAAAATTATATATTATAAAAAAACTATTAAAACCGAGAATAAAAAATTTTCTTCCTCAAAATGAAGTATTTTAGTCGAATTGGTGATCTTCCAAACACACAGAAACAATCATTATCTAAACTTTTTCAAGAAATGGATTTATCATGTTTTGTTAGCTTACTCTTCATTTACTGCGATAATCTCAATTTTTAGCGATTTTGAGGAATTAAAAATGATTTCCGCAGATTAAAAAAGATTTGAAGTTATTTCAAAGGATTTGAGGGGATTTTAAACAATTTCGAAATATTTCAAGAAAAGTTATGGGATTTCAAAACAGAGATACTGAAGTATTTTTACGAACTTTGAAGTATGTCAGAGGATTTAAATGGAATTTAGAAGATTTTAAGAGATTTGAAGGGATTGTATAGGATTTAAAAAGATTTTAAAGGATTTCAAGGGATTTCAACGAATTTTAAGAGATTTAAAGGACTTTCGATGATTTTGCGGGGTTTCAGAAGATTCCAAAGTATATCCACGGATTTTAGAGCATTTTGGAAGATTTCGATATATTTAACGGCATTTCATATGATTTCCAAATAATATAAAGGATTTTGAAGGATCCCAAAAACTGTTTATGGATTTTAAATGATTTTAAACTATTTCAAGTGATTTCAAGAGATTCGGAAAGATTCCCACGGACTTAAAAGATTTCAATGAGGTTTAGGGAGATTTCACAGATTTCAATGTATCTCGTAATATTTTGAAATATTTTACGGAATTTCAAGGATTTCAAATGATTTTTAGAGTTGTTAACGGATTTCCATGGATTTTAAAGGATTATTAAGGATTATTATGGAATTTTAAAGATCTTAAGCAATTTCAATGATTTCAGAAGATTTCACGGCATCTCAAAGAATGTTAAGGGATTTCCATGCAGCTTATCGTTTTGAAGGGATTAGAAGAAACTATATACTATATGCATGGAATTCAAAGGGTTCAAAGAAATATATTACATGATACAAAATAAATCAAACAAAGAAGGACTTAGTTAGTATAATAGCATAAAAAGTAATTTCAACAGCCAAAAAAATGTTTAGTGAGCAAATTAAAAAAA
>CAKNWT010274234.1:39533-51443 GCA_932066315.1 Andricus coriarius
AATATATATGAAATTGCACAACTAAATATTAAATATTTGAAGTTTAACAATTTCAATTTGAAATAATTTGAATTTCGTATTGACCATTTCGGTATTTTAATAATCTAAAAATATGTTGAACCAAACGTATAGAAACTATCCATTCTTTTTAACCTGATATAGACTCCGTTTAACAAACTAATTATTGTTTTTCGCTTTTAAATAATATTATTTTTTTCAGATGTAGAGGATTTATTAGGGAAACCAGTTCAGACTGAACTGGCGTCTGAAACTGGTATAGATGTTGCCCTCGATGCACTTTTGGATGTCGCAAATGGTGAGAAATTAGCTTAAAAATATTAGAAAATGAATATAATAAAAGCTAAAAAAATTAAAAATCAATTTTACAAATTTGATTTCACCTAATTGCTTGCTATTTTATAGCTATTACTGTATTTACTATAATTTCTGGCTATCAATACTAAGCTCTGCTATCGCCAATCTTATATGGAATAGAGGAGTCATTTGATCAAGCACAGAATATACCAAACGCATATCTGCATATTCATACGTGTGTTATGCATACGCTTAACGAAAATTAATTTATACCCCAAGCACACCGAGGAATACTGACGCTTGAGTGCTTCCTCTTTCAAGGATGAAGTCATACAATTTTTATCATTCATATTTTTTATTTATTACAATATTTAGTGGACAAATTTGAATTTAGATGAATTTAGTATGCGAAGACTGATAGGTGTTCCTGAGAAGAAAACACGAGTGATTTGTTATGTAAAATGTGCAACTCTTAGTAAATTTCAGTTAATAAAATTGATTCCGAAATTGGATTAAAATGATATGCAACGCTTTTATATAAATTTTAGATTTTTTATTTGATCAGCAAATGAGTATTAGAATGATTCGATTTGCAAGATCAATTGCCAGTCATGAAATGTCATTTGTTATGTCACGACCAAGTGACAACATGCACATTGAATTTTCAAAACTGAGCTTTCGAAGAAACTTCCTACATTTTTTTAACGAAAAATAATGAAGTTTTGATAAATACTTGAAATACGTAATTAAATACTTAATAAATAAATGTGTTTGAAAATTCATCTCTTTTGGTATAAATTTGGACTCTTTGGTAAAAAGACCAACTTTTTTTAAAATTTAATTTATTTTGTTAAAAGTTCATCTTTTTTGGTTGAAAATCAATCTTCTTGGTTGGAAATTTATCTTTTGGTTCAAAATCAAACTACTTGGTTAAAATTGATCTCTTTTGTTAAAATTTTTTTTAAGTTTTATCATTTCAGTTGAAAAATCATCCCTTTATTTGAAAATTTAACTATTTTGTTAAAAACTTTATTTTGTTGTTGATAATTGATCATTTGTAGTGGAAAATTCATGTATTTTCCTGAAAATTCAACGTTTTCTTAAACATTTACAGTTGGCCCTAGGAAGTTGTAAGTCTTCCAGATATGAATAAAGTTATGTAAAAATTAATTTTGGATCCGCAAAAGTGGATCATTTTGATCTGAAGCTGATAATAAAAATGATCAAAATGGTGACAAGATAGGCATAAAAAATTATTAGGTAAATACAATTTGTAATATTTATTCAATACACATTACATATTGACAAATTATGATATCTTAGTTAAGGAAATCGATCCTAAAATTGAAATTATTTATAACAAAAGACTTTTAAATTAGAGGTTTTACCTTTTTACATTTCTCATTTCAACGAACTCTTAAGTGAAACAATTTTGGTAATTACCTGAAATTCGAAATTGCACAAACTGCTAACACGGAGTAACAGATGCAGCAGTTTCAACATTATTCGCTTTTGGGTCTTCAATTACAGGGATTCAGAGTTCCCGGTACAAGTGGTTACATCCGCGTATAGTCAGACCGTAGCAAGTGAAGTAAAATGGCATTTCCAGGCAAATTAGCCTAGAGCGTACAATTTTGATCCGATTTAAGTTTTTTTTAAAAGAAAATTTAACTAAATTCCAAAAACATTTTTAAAAGCCAATTTTTGATTTTGTTCTCATTCATTTTTATTTAAAAACAAAGTTGACATGTTTTTTTATAAACGATCCCATTTTTTTGCAACTACTTATATTCATGAAACACATCATGATGTTAGTAAGTACACTCTTTACACATATTATTAGGCAGGTCACAACACTGAAAAAATTGTTTATTCTTATATTAACAAATTAATGAGTGAAAGTGCTACTTCAAGATTAAAAATACTTGAAAACTTTATTTTTCAATTTTTTGTTCGATATTTATGTAAAAACAATGCTTAGTTTTCCACAGAAAAAACTAAAGTTAAATTTTGTTGCATGTAAAATTTTCCGCTGATAAAGTTTACATGCTATTTGGCGAAAGATTATCCTAGGATGGAATAAAAGCTGTCGTCTGCTACGCCCTTAGCAGCAATGGGAAAACGACAAAGTATGAGTGGATTCGAGATATAAATCAGGACACCAGATTTGAAACAACTATTCGATTACTTCAATATTAATTTGAAAATAATAAGACTTAGAAAATTCAATAGTTAAAATCTGTTGCAGGTACATTTTGGAACGGTTAAAAATTGAATGTATTTCGGCGAAAGTTTAAGCGAGGTTAGGAGAATAATTCTGACAGCCGGGAATCCCATTTCTGCTCCAATTTAATTAAGTTGAAAGACGGTAGATAGCGCTGGCGTCCTGATTCTCGTGACTTTTCGAATAAAAATGGAGCGATAATGAGGCGAAAGATTATCCAGGCTAGGTTAAAAATGGAAAATTATCTTCGATTCGTGTAAAGTTTAACCGGCAAGGTTATTTTTTGTTGCGGCGAATCTTTCGCCTGTAATCGATGTAAACATTATCTTTCGTTTTTTCTGTGTGCATTAAAAAAAAATCTAAAGTAATTGTTAATGTTATAAGCAAATTAATTAAACAAATGCATAACGTAACTATCTCGTACTCTGAAGACTTCGTTCCTTTAATAAAATTATTCAAAAATTTGTCGGAAATATATAAATCTCCGACAAGTTTTCTAACCGTACACATTATATATAATTTTTAAAATTTGTTAATATTCAATAATACTTGTTAATTGTTTAAATAAACGCAATAAAAAAATACAAATCGTCGTCAATTTTAACCGCCAGATATCGTTTTCTGAACGGAGTCAATTTTAAATTACTTAGGAAAATCCTCCATTTATGACACTTTACCAACTGATAATAATTGTTTATTTTATACACATTTTTAAAAACTAATTCACAACTTGACTACTTGTAAACAAAAGGATGTTGTTTTTTTACGAAATCAACTTCCAGTGACACAGAAAGGACCTTATTAATTAGAATACTTTGTCAGATGATCATATTTGTTATTTGATTAAATAAATTTCATAAAAACATACAGATTTTCGTGAATTTTCAACCAGCTGATTTAGTTTTTTCAACATAATTAAATAACGTGGCCATGTACCTATCTTATGTCATTTTGTCAATGAGCTGAAACTATGTTTTTGTATTTTTTTAATAAAATTTATTTAAATAAATAACAAAATTGTATTGCCTGACAAAGTCTCCTAATAGATTAGGTCCTTTTTGATTCATTAACAGTCGATTTCGTAAAAAACTACATCCATTTGATGACGAAAAGTCAAGTTATGAATTCTTTTACAACATTGTTTATAAAATAAACAATTATTGTTGGTTGGCAAAATATCATAAGCCAAGAATTTTCCTAAGAAATATAAAATTTATTCCGTAAAAAAACGAAGTCTGTTGATTGATAATTGACAAAAATCTGTATTTTTTTATCAAATTTATTTAAATAAAGAACAAATATTGTCATCTGATAAACTCTGCGAATCAATAAGGTCCTTTCTGAGTTACTGGTCGTCGATTTCGTAACAAAAAACAAAATCCATTATTTGACAAGTAGTCAAGCTGTGAATTATTTTATAAAATTGTTTGCAAAATAAACAATGATTATTAATTGATAATTTATCATGAGCGAAGTATCATTAAAAGTTATTTAAAATTTATTCCGTTAAGAAACCAAATTCCCCAGTTAAAAATTTACAAAAATTTGTATTTATTTATCAAATTTATTTAAACTATTAATAATTGTTATCAAGCTTCAAAAATCGTACCTATTATTTATTGAGAAAAATTATTGTATCAATTTTGTTGAAGGAATTATGTGCCTAGAGCGTAAAATGACTGAAGGTATACATTTGTTTATTAAATTTGCTTATGAAATGAACAAATTCTTTAAACTTTTTTTATAAAAAACTATGAATTATTTTACGTATATCCTGAACAAAAAATAAAGTCTCCAAGTATGTTACATCTTGCAGTAGCACTTTCACTAATTAATTTTTTCATATAAAAATAAAAACAAAATTGTAAATGTTGTAACCTCCAGAATATTATTTGTAAGGAGTTTCTCCACTGATATCATGATGTTTTACGTAAATATAAGTAGTTTAAAAAACCGAAATCGTTTAAAAAAAATGTTTAATGTAAACTTTGTTGTTAAATAAAAAAATTATTGGAAAAATTGAAAAATCGGCTTGCAGAAATCTCTTCGAAATTTAATAAGCTTTTATTTTTTTAAAACGCTTAAATCAAACAAAAAATGGAAGCTTTAGACTAATTGTTCCAGAAAAACCTTTTTTGCCCTACTGTGCGCAGGAGACTTGCAAGTTTCTAAAGTTTGTGAAAAATTATTTAAATTATAAAATACTTCCCTTAAGGGTAAATTGACAAAATTAAAAGAAAATGTCCCCTTTTATTTTAATTTTACACTTTGCTTAATCCTGCATTTTGGTTATTTTAACAAAACTTTGGCCGTCTCAACAAAATTTTATTGATTTATCAAAAGTTTTATTGAAATATCGAAAATATTGGTTGAGACAACAAAACGATTGGGAAGATGTAGAATACAACGAGATATTTTTGTTTTCTTAACAAAATTTCAAATAAAACAACAAAAATTTTGTTATTTCAACAAAAGTTTTCTTGAAATAACCGAAATATTTATTTAACTCTAAAGCACACATTACTACCACATGTTGGCTGTCCCAACCAAACATATTGTTAGCATTAAGTGCTTATTTCGTAAATTCTACACATTTTTTTATTGACAAGATAACGGGCAATATATATTTATTATCTTGTCAATTATTTGGTCGAAGTGACTGATTATAAATTATTGAGTTAGTGATCGTACTAAATCGAATATCCCAGTGGTACTCCTGTACAGTAGACCTCTTGAAGTATCGGATAAAAGGAACCATAAACGACAAGAAAGGGCTCTTAACGTGCACGTTTTATTGACCATGAAAGTTTTACTAGTAGTAATATCTTTTTCAGAGTGATACAGTTTCAAAATATATACTGTAAATTGGATAAAACAAAAAATAACCTGATGCTCATATTATTTAATTTAAAACTTTGTTAGATTTTATTGCAAGTCTTTAATTTTTTTTAAACCCAAGGGTAATGATACCAACAGTGGGTCGCTATTTAGTAGTGGGCCTTCCCTTCTTATTCTTTTCTGAGAATATTAAATGAGACAATTAATATTGAACTTGTCAAAAAAACATTCAAAATTATGTAGCTTACTTCTGATGATGATGGACGTTTATTTTAGTATAAATAGACCAACTTCACAATAACTTTGTATACAGTTTCGAATATGATTATAACATTAAGTAACTCACTGCTGATGTCTGTACATTATGCTTGAACACATCAATCATACCCTAACAGAAAGAAATAATCTAACTGAAAATAATAATGAAACTGAAGTGGCAACATTTATGAATGAAATAAGAGAGAAGGAAACTCGTTCTCCAGTAGAAAGGAATAAAAGAGTACCAACTCTGATTGAAAGATACTGGTGTGAATACTTGTAAATTTATGTGAGAAAAAATATTTTGTTTCAGGAAAATACAGACTTGTGTGTCATAGTACAAATAAATACTACTAAATAATACAATAGAAACAATTAATAATATAAAATACATATGAATGATAAAAAATAAAGATTTTTCTAATTACCCTAGTATGCATATAAGCTAGATAAGTTATCTTGGTTCCTATGTTAAGTGACCTGCTCTTGATGGAGACATATACCTAATAGGGGGCAGTGAGTTACTGACTAAATTAGAAGCTAGTGGCCACAAAGTCCCTGGTTTTACTCATCCCCTTCACGCAGCTCTCTTTCTTTGCCCCACTTACCATTATTACCATAAATTACCCTTTATAATGTTATTCAATAATACCGACTACATTTGACATTCTTAATTTTATTTTCCAATGATTTCAATATTTAAAAAATTAAATTGTTTCTAAATTTAAAAGACCTCTTTCACAATCCTCTTAATGGAAAAGTTTTCAAATTACAAGCTTGCTTTCAAGTAGAGTACCTACAATTCGATTTCTTCTCAATATGAAGAAATGTTTCAACTATAATCCTATGATCTCCGGAGCGAAATATATTATTTGATTTCAATAAAGTTTTCAATCAATTTCAGCCACTCATGAGCTCTCAACGAGAACAGCCACCTTATTGAAAGAAGCAGAGCGAGCACGCGATCTTGGAATTGAATTGAGTCGAGAAGCCGATGATCTCCGCCGAGAATTGGAGGTTGCATCTAAGGGTTGTCCTCCCCAGGACCGATCCTTATGCGCCATTCTCAATCCTTCGGGTCTGTACTTCGCCCTACGACTCGAACGGGTGAATAAGCCGGAGACAATTATTCATCCCCTTTCATCCCTTAATTAAGACGAAGGAGTCAGCGTCCTTTTATAGCTTCGCTCGACTCACCTTTCCTCAAACCCTTTCCTGCCTCACAGATGAATTTGTGAGCTTTGTTGAAGGTTTGCATACAAAAAGCGCTTAGCATTTAAAATTTGAAGTACTCTAGGTTCTTTAAGGTATTATCGACGTTTTATATATAATTACAAAGTGCCAGACTTAAAATTTTAACAAATTTTTTCATTATCACAAAACTTATTTCAAAATATAATCCAGTAAAATACTGGCCACGCCCTTTGAAGACGCCCACTTTAATTGATAAAAATCCATTTCCATAGACCACGCCTAGTGTCAACGCCCATTTTTCTTGACCACGCCCATTAACATCGCGCGCTTCACCGTTATTACATCCCTAAGCCCACTTTATATGACCCAGTCCTTGGACTCTTCCATTTATCTTGAGAGCTGTCCTAGCCACACTCTTAGTCACGATATTTCCCAGATTTACCACACCCTTCACTACGCCCATTTTCTATTTCCACACTCTTGGTCATGAACAATTTCCTTGACGAAGCCCCTTAGCTACACCCTCTGCCACGCCCCTTTCAAGCCTTTAATTTTGCTAAGCGAAGTTACGCCATAAGCCACAGCTTTTTTCAAGGTACAAAACCACACGCCATCATAATTTTTGATCAAACTCTCTAAAAAAAAAAGGAAAGAAAATAAGAGTCGACCATAAGGGAGGGGCCATTCATAAACTTCGTTACCAATTTTAGGGGGAAGCGGGTGGAACCAAAAAGTACAGCTAGCAATGTGGGCGGGGGTCCAGTGGAAATACCCTTACGAACTTAGTACGTTTATTATGTTTTCTGATGATAAATTTGAAAAAATATTACGAATTTTGCGAAAGATGCACCTGTAACAGTATAGTTCAATAATTACCTAATACGTTTGAAAATCACTTCCATATTTCAGATTTCATACTCTTTTTGCTATTCCCCTCTTTTTGCCTTTCTGAAGAATTCCTCTTGTTTCCTCTGCTTTCAAGAAATTTTCACTTTTTCTTTTTGTTTTGCTTGAATGCGAACTGAATTAATAAAACACAATAAGAAAACACAACTACTTTGGGTTAAAAATGTAGTCTTTTTGGTTGAAAAATCTACTATTATATTTCTGGTTCGAAATTCATCTCGTTTCTTTGAAAATTCTACTATTTGGTTGAAAATTTAAATATTTGGTGGAAAATACAACTATTTTGCTATAAAGTCATTTTTTTATGTCAAAAAGTCATCTAATCGATTGAAAGTGGAGAACTACTTCGTTAAAAATTAATTTTTTGGGTTGAAGACTCATCTCTTGGGTTGAAAACAGAAATATTTCGTTGAAAACTTGTTTCTTTTTCGGTTGAGAATTAATCTTTTCAACTGACAATTTAACTATTATATTTCTGGTTGAAAATTTATATTTTTAGTTAAAAATTCAACTATTTGATTACAAAATTTATCTTTTTTAGTTGAAAGTTCATGTGTTTTCTTTAAAATTTGTATTTTTTGGTAGAAACTCAATCTTCTTGCTTAAAAATTTCTCTTTTTAGTTGAAAATTCGTACTTTTTCGTTGAATTTATTATTTTTTATTTTAAATTAATATTATTTTGGATTGAAGTATTAACTATTTTGGTAGAAAATGCAACTATTTGGTTAAAAATTCAACTATTTATTTGAAAATTTAGCTACTTGGTAAAAAATTAACGTTTTTGTTGAAAGTTCATATTTTCAGTTTAAAAATTCAATTGGTTTGTAGAAAATTCATGTATTTTGTTGAACATTTGTCTTTTTTTGTACAAAATTAGTCTTCTTTTTTGGACATTTATCTTTTTTGTTAGAATTTACATTCAAATATGTGTATTTTTTATGAAAATTAATTTTTTAAGCTAAAAATGTCACTATCAAACTTTTGGTTTTGAACTTTTCTCTTTTAGTTTAAAATTAATCTATTTAGTAGAAAACTCATCTTTCTTGATTAAAAATTAATTTTCTTGTTGAAAATTTATTTTTCGGGTATAAAAGTCAACTATTTTTAAATACATTCAACTTTTAAGCTTGAAACTCAACTCTTTTATTGAAAATTTGCCTTTTTGGATTGAAAATTCATCCTTTACGGTAGAAAAGTCATATTTTTTGGTTGAAAACTCATCTTTCTTTATTTTTAATTTAAATTCAAAATCTTATTTGGTTAAAATATCAACTACTTTATTTTTGGTCGCAAATTAATATTTTTTTTTTGTAAACTCAACTGCTTGGTTAAAAATTCAACTAATTTGTTAAAAATTTAATTATTTTGTTGGAAATTCAACTATTTTCTCAAAACTTCTCTTTTGGTCGAAAATTCCACGCACTAGAACAACTCATTAGAAACGCGAAAAAACGCATAATGAACGTAAAACCTGTGCTTCCCCAACGGTTACGTTACTTTCAGGGGGTGCAATCTCGGGGGACGGAGCCCCCTAGTATTTTTTAAATAAGCGTCTATTAATTTTTTAAATATTTCTTGCAACGAATTTACATCACGGCAAATTAAATAGATCCTGATACTCAATTCCGTTCCTGGTTATCCGAATTCCTCTAAATTCGGAATAAAAGATCTTATAAGCCTGGATAAATTGTGGGGCTGTGGTATAATGGTGAAGGCTCGAGGGTGGGAGGAGAGCCAATTATAGGGGCGGATAAAAGAGTATCTCTGAGCCGAACTCGTAACAAATACGAAAAAAAGAGTTAACCTTATTACCTATACCTAGCAATCGGCGCGAAAAGATCAAGAACATTAGTTGCAGGTAGTATTTTTTTCAAGAATCCTGCCCCATTTTTGTATCATTCCCATTTTCCAATCACACGAAATTTCTTTTCACCCTGGAGTCGAAACAATTCTTTTAATTGGTTGGAATGAAGAAGTCACGGTAATTAAACTTCGTCTTCCCTTAGCTTTGTTCAAATTTTCCGCTTGAAGTAACTTATCTATTTTCAGGAGGGAAAAGTAACTAAAACGAAAATCGTATTTGACTAAAAGAACTTATTTTAGCTGTAATTGATAGCGTAAAACTATTTTCAATTAAAACTTTTTGTTTAAAATAAATGTAGTCAAATAGCGCCGATTCGTTTACTACTAATTAGTAAAAATCTACTAATTCAATGTGTGAGAATAACCGACTAAATGAATTGGTAAATGCATTGCTAGTAACTATTTCAAACGGTAGTTTTAAATCAATATAAAAACTAATTTTAGAATGAAGAGAATTGTATTTAAATTAAATAATAAATTATTATACACATGGAAAAATACCAGAAATGTGAAAATTGTACAAACAATACATCAGCAGCGTGCATACGCATGCTACACGCGAGACGCTATTTACTTTCAGCAGTCTATTCAAAATATACTTGAAGGGTTTTCTCACAAAATCATGTTAGTGCCACTTTTTTCAAAACACACTTTATTGACTCAAAATTCTGTCAAATTAAATCGAATATTTTTTTTTAATTTTTCATTTTTAAATTCTACAAAAATGCGAGGCACATAAAAACTAATAGCGCCACTCGATTCAGAAATGCATTTTTTTATTAATTATCTACCACCGAATCCATTTAAAGTCAGACAGGTTCTGCCCTTGAATACGTATATTTTCTCGGGGACGAAATATGCTGTTTTTTAGAGGAAATTAGGCGATACGCATTTTTCCGATTAGCAAAAAAAAATGCACTCGAAATTATGCGTTTTTGAATTTTTTTTTTAAAACCCTGATTTTTTTCTTTAAACCTCTCTAATTTTTGACCTTATTGAGATATTTAAGGTTTTCTTTCAGATTTTGATATCTTTTATTGTCTCCCTTTCCAAATCCGCCGGAAAAATTAAAAAACGTTAACAATTAACAAAATAGCGCCGTTTGTTTTTCTAAAAATATTTGTGAAAAGTCGATTTTATCAAAAAATCCACACTTAGATTTGTTGCCAATTTTTTGTTGAATTTGTACTTTCAGGTAAACAATACATATCTTGTGAGTTTCATGTGGGCTAAATAACTTTTTTTGTGGCCGGGAGAATTTTTTTTGCATTAAATCGAATTTTCTACTTTTTTCGCAATGACAGATACGAAAAAATGTTGAAAAAAAAGTTTGCATGTCTAAAAAATTTCTATGAAAAATACTTTTGCTCTTTTGTGACATCTTACATCGTTTACGAGGAAAATTCAGAAAATTACTTTTTTATGAAAACAAATTCTCCCGGCCTCAAAAGTGATTAAGCCCGCATAAATCTGTTACGCTCTCTTCTTTATATAAGCAGAAACGTCCAAGAATGAGGGTAAAAATAAAAAAATGAGGTTTTCCAGCAAATTTTTTTTCAAGTTTCCAAAATTAGAAGAAAACAAAATTCTGTAAAACCCCACCTTTTTTAGTTTGACTCGTATTTTTTTACCATTTCTGCTTACATAAAAAAGATATCCTATCAGCTTTATGCAGGCTAAACCATTTTTTTACAGAACTTTTTTAGACATGCAAACTTTTATCTCAACATTTTTTCGTATTTGTCATTGCTTGCGAGAAAAACTGGAAAATTAGATTTTTTGACAAAAAATTCTCCTGGCCACAAAAAGTTATTTAGCCCACATAAAACTCACAAGATATAGTATATCGTCTTTAGAGAAGTACAATTTAACCCTTTCAGGGGTAGTGGGACGTATACGTCCCACTTGTTTTTTC
This sequence comes from Andricus coriarius, assembly GCA_932066315.1. Classification (NCBI taxonomy): domain Eukaryota; kingdom Metazoa; phylum Arthropoda; class Insecta; order Hymenoptera; family Cynipidae; genus Andricus; species Andricus coriarius. Next base: position 51,048 of record CAKNWT010274234.1, read on the forward strand.
GCAGTTTTTTAAGCATTTCTGATACATTTCACCTTTTTTAGTGCACAAGTATTCGATTTTAGACTCTTAAGGGTTCATGTAAAGTAATTATCATGAAAAACTGTGCAAAATTGTTAATTGACAATTTGTTATAAATAATTGAAATCGAAAAAAAGCACTTTTTTCGAATAAAATCGGCTGTTTATAAAGTACTAGTCCCATAGATGTGACAAATTTTTTCCAGTTAGATAACGCGTAGAACTGTAACATATATTTTTTGCAGAATTTTCGACAGGCCAGTTTTTTTTGTTTCATTCTTTGAATTCATAAAAAATTACGATTTTTGACGAATTTTCGGCATAAGTGCATGTAATGTACTGTATTTGTGATCGATTATTATTAAATCGTAAAAAAAAA
>CAKNWT010274243.1:0-22085 GCA_932066315.1 Andricus coriarius
TGGATAAGCTGTCCAAATTTTGGATTTAATTCCAAATACCAGAAAAATAATGGACGTAGCTTTGACTAGCTTTTCCAGTGGCCGGACTACTTTAACAAATACTTGTTTACGCAATATGATGGGTCTTCCTCCTGTGGCTCTAACTACTGATATCCCTACGATAAGAAGCGTTGGACATTTTCTAAATGTGTCGACTTTTTCTTCATAGGATTCTTCAGATACGCAGGATATTTGGCTCCCGCTATCTGCAAGGGCCTTAATTTCAATTTCTTGAATTGAAATATCTATCACGGGACATCCGTAACGTTTTTTTATTTTAGCAGAATCTTCTTCGAGAAGCTCTTCACGCCAATTGTTATTTAGAGTATTCACATGTCGCAATGTTATGATTTTATTATCCGTATCCCCTGACATGTAGGTTTAGTTTAGGGACATAGACATCAGTGGTTTCCCTGTTTCGTGTTGGTTGCCTCTTTGACTATGATAAAATCATATTCTTCAATATTTGGGTCTGGAACTTCCAAGGATCGAACTTTCGTCAAGTTCTGAAGGTTTGATTCTCTTCTGAGGTGTGTACTTGCTTCCGAGTCTTTAGAAACAGCGTCATGCATCGTCTCTCACGAGTTCTAGGGACTTCAGCAGTAGGTGCAGGTCTCTGTTGGGAACTGAAGTTTCAGCTGATTATAATATTAGGTAACGGATAAGCATCTCCAATTACCTTGTTATTAAGTTCCCTAAAATCGATGACGATCCTCCATTTCCATTCTCCGCAGGCGTCAACCTTCTTCGGGACTATCCACAGATGAGGGTTATATGGGGACTTGGAGTTGCCGATTATTCCGCTATAGTATTGTTTTTGTATATGTATCGCTACCTCCTCGGATGCTTCATGAGGGTATGCATATTGTTTTTGATAATTGCATCATCATCAGTAGTGGGGATCTTGTTCTTTCGTAATTCTTTTATCAGACATTTAGATTCGGAATTAGTAGATTCATTCTCAGGGTAATCGCAGATAACGAGATTGCTGTTTCGACGTCCTCTTCCAGCGTATTTACCGCGGGAATGTAACGTCTTCCTTTTTGCGTGGAAACGGCAGCCACGCCCAGGTGTAGTCATGTAGGGTTATCGATTCTCGGTAGATAACCTTTCTTAAATTCCAAATTGAGAACATCTATTGTTACGGGCTATCTAGTTGTTGCCTTGATTCTCAAGATCGTAGGAAAAGGCTTAATGTGCGGTTTTAACATTCTGCTAGGTTCCTGAGACTCTTCGTCGATAAACGGGATTGGGTTTATTCGGTTTGAGATTGAGACAAGAGAGATGTGCCTGAACCATAGTTGTGCCTGTTCCTGTCTTAAGTAAGGTATTTCAAGAATTATGTTCGGTGAAATTGGGAAATTATTCTCCACGACGTGAATCTCAACCGTGACGTCGAATAATGAAACGCACAAGCTTCCAATCGTTTCCACAGGGTTCAGGGTTATACTTTTTAGTAGGTTAGCTTTTTCGGGTTCATATTCTAATTCGCAGTATAGTGCTTGTATTTTTATGAGATTTACATCCGAACCTGGGTCCTCGAGCAGACTGAATCTCGGATTCCTGAATTCAGGTGCAGTCAAGGTGACAACAAGGGAACCTCCTACTTTGGTTTCTGCTCGTAGGACTCGATAGTTTTTTTTTAATGTAAGTGCTTCGTGGGATGCTCCTGAGGCTCTAAATCTCCTAGTAGTTATTGTGAAACTGGCCCTGGGAGCGTCACATTTCTCGGAGATTTTTCGTACCCTTGTCATGGCCCTTTGATCCCGGCGTCGCTATTAGTTGTGTATCCTTGAGAGACCGCGGGTGCAGAAAAAGGTAGAGGATAAGGATATTCATAGGGGAGATTTGGTGGGTACTGTGGTAGACAGGAGGAAGAACATTGGGTGGGCTGAGGAATATACGGGTCTGGAATTTTAGTAGGAGCTAGTAATGGGTATGCCGGCGGACCCGTGATCGGGTTAGATCCCGTTCATTCTGAATCCTACGGCTCTCTATTATTCTTTCTCTCCATCTGTCTTGAGTGAGGGCTAGGTGAACGCGGTCGTTCGTTTATATCTTCCTTTGGCCGAGAGGGTATTTACAGGTTCCTGATATCTATGAAAGTAAGCATCACGTTCAGCATGTCTAGCACTATTCAGTGAACCTTGTAAACGGTCATAGCCATTCCAGACTGTCTCGTTTTATCTCCATAACGCTATCGCGGGCAATTTCTTTGAGTTTGCTTAGGACGATCATGATGAATCCAGATTTGTTGGCTTCGGTAATACAAACTGCGTGATTTGCGATGTCCTGTAAAAACTCCTTTACTTTGGGGGCCTTTTGTCGAATTGCGAAATGTGGTAAGTACTCTGCTTTAATGACATGCATTCCAGCACCATGGTGTGTGTTCCTGGTGTGATCTCCTTCCTTGGGTTCACTGGTAGTATGTATTTTGAGCCATGAGAATTGTCAAAGGGTTCATCAGCATGGGCTTGATCGGGTCCTAACGTGGTGGTATTGGGAATATCGTAGAAAAAGAAATGTATTCCTTCGATTATCAGTTCTATGAATCCTTTAACGTGACCCCACGATCCTGCAAGGTGATTTCGCATTCAGGGAGAACGTCGTATGAAATGGCTAGACAACTTTACCGAATTTAATTTGTTCCTGTGCTACACCTAACACTCAATTCTACTACCCCGCCGAGGAATTGGTCAAAGATTAGACCAAATTTCCTAATTTCCACGCTCAACTCTCCTATTGTTTTCGAACCTACATTCCTTAACGTAACTTTGCGTTCGGGAATTGGGTTGTAGGGGACACTTAAGCTACCTGCTTTGATGTAGTTGCTACTTGTATTCCAATTGGAAATTATATCGGCAACTTCTCCTTGAAAATCGTCATCCTACAACTCCATTTAAGTAGGCAGTCGTTTTTCAACTGGTTACACAAATTCAATTCCGAATGGAGGCATTGGATCGACAACAGGCGCCACAGCAGAATTTTTTTGTGTACTGTAATTGATTTTCCTAACTTGATTCTTTTGGGGTTTTCTTTATCGGTTCAATCAAATAGTAAAGTTAGGGTGGTTAGGAAATCTGTGAGTGATGGCAAACCATTCAAGCACCTGTCTACCTGTTATCCCTCTAGCCAGGTAGGCGAGTTTTCTCAATGCAATTTGTAAGAGTGCTCGACCAAACTTAACACACGCCAGAGGGGAAGGTGTTGCGTGCGAAAGGGGGCATATATTCTTATTCATTTACGTAGGACGAGGGTGGTGAGTGGGCTCCAGACCAGAATTTTTTTTATTTTCTGGATCGAAGCAAAATTCTTACTCTATAATTTCGGTGTCCGGTTTTAGGATAACAGTGTCGTCAGAAATGTCGCTGTCTGAGAGTTGCTACTATTTCTTCACGTGAAAGATTCTCGAATACGTCATTAGGGTGATTTTCTTCTTGAGGAGCGCGCATTCTTTGTTGAAGAGCGTCTTCGCGTTCGATGTCAAGCGTTAAAATTTACAAAACTGGATTCGCAGGGGTGATTTCGGGTGTGAATTGTTCAAGTCGTTTGATTGGCCAAACTGTGCATATGAAAACTATTTTTCTTTCAGGAAAGACGAGACAACAGTATATAGCTAAACTGGGACTCGCAGAGCTGTCTTATGATACTTTGTTTAGTACCTCTTCCTTCTTTTACATGATTATTTGCGGAGGGTTTGTTTTTCGGTCTTACCACGTTCTACTAGAGGTAGCCTTTCTGCAAAAGATTGAAGACCGTTGTATGACGCTATTTCATTGGGGAAGTTCGAAATTATTTTTTCATTCCGTATCCGCTGGTCTCAGCCATTGAGCATCAATCGATTGATAAATTTATTTTTTATAGCACAGAGCTAGAAATTTCACCCTCTGCGATTGACCAGAAGAAAGAAGTTCTCCCAAGTCCAGAGAGAGTGAGTTGTAAAAGAATTCAAATTACAACAGATTTAATGTGGATTCTGTCTAATTCCCGCTTTATGGACCTGGGTACAATCGAAGATCCGTGACATTGTTTCTCCTTCGCTAAAACGGTTATAGATAAAGGACTAGACACATAAATTTATGAGGTCATGGAGTAACGCTTTGCCTCCCCAGGAGAGACCAAAACCTTACAAATCAATTTATAAGTTTAATTTTGCAGTTAAACTTATAAGAGAACGAAGTTAAATTAACTTCTTGAGAATATGACTCGACGTAGGCAATAGATTATATGAATCGAGGTACTTCTTGCACCGGATAAGGCGCACAGGATCTGAATTGAAATAAATCGATATAGTTAAAAATATGCTAAAGCATTTTAATTTTGATAAATTAGTTTATTCATTTAAATCAATTTCATTTTTAAAATTAAATCTTATCTTTATTCACATACCTAGCTTAAAATAACGAAATTACAGAAACGTTTAACATTCTTAAAGCAATTACAGTCCACGGGATTATCATTACTTCAAGCGAAGTAGATAAAGTATGATTCAATTCTTAAGATTCACTTGAATTGTAATTTACAATTTCAAACCTTCTGATCTGAAACGTGTCTTTGACCACATTCTTAGGATAAATTTCATGCCTTAATAACATTGCATTAATAACGTTCGCCGCTGAAACTAGTTACCACCAAAAAAACTCTGAAGAGGTTGACCGTTTCACTTCAAGCGTCATCAGAATTTGTAAGACCTTCGGGTACTGGGTCTTTTACCCCCACCTTAAAAATTTTTGAATCATTTCGGTTATCCAAATCTGTAACTGGCGAACGAGACAGTCGAAGTTTGGAATACTAACCAAACAAATATTGTTTCACTCTGTTGTTTATCAATTACGTTCAAGATTAAATTAAATAGTCAATATACCTTAAACTGATTTACTTTATAAACTACCCTTCTCATAACTTAGGATTTTTTGCATCCTAATACTAAAAAATTACTTTGGTACGGCTATTCGGATAACGAAGTGTACCTAGAGCGGTTCTTTTTAACAGAAATTTAATTAATATCAAGTGACCCGCATTAAATTTACCCAGCTTTAGCCCACTTACAAAAATAGCCAGGTTTTAGTGAAACCTTCACATCATCTAGCCATAAAGATAGGACAAATACTCATTCTCAAAAGTTAGTACATCTTTGATAGTGTATAACCGGAAACACCGCGGGAAAACTTGAATCGCTTGAAACTACTCATGCTAACTATCAAGTCGCATTTTTTTATTTTGTCACATTGTCAAAATACTTCCGCAAACACATTAAGCGATGTTTTGAATTACGTAACAAAACACTATCGAGCATTAGAAGCTTTGAAAAACAAAATTTTGGAAGCATTATCGATTTTTGTAATAACTTCATAACTTGATCCGCAAACGTGACTTGAATGGAAAAAGCACATTCAAGGCAATGATTTTCCAACAATGGAATGATTGCTTGGATCTTTATGCTGTCGTGAAAAATTGCTAGACAATATCGCTATTATAATAAACATTTAAATGAAGCACATGCTAATCGGGTAATTTCGAATGCAAGGCAATATCAAGCGATTAGCAATATCTGTAAAGCAATAATAAACATTCCAATCAAGCACATGCTAATCGGGCAATGCCGTATGCAACGCAACCTCAAGCGATTTGCAATATCTGTAAGGTTTCACATTGTGCGAAAAATTGTGAAAAACTTTTAACCGCAAACCTTCAACAACGCACATAAATCGTGAAAAATCTAAAGCTTTATTTCAATTGACTTAGAAATAACCATATCCTAGAAAACTGCAAAGCAACGGCGTGTAAAACATGTAATAAAAAACACCACACTCTTTTAAATCGAGATAGTAATACTTCACAACCAATTATAAACGTGAATTTGGCATATTTACATAAGTCCGTCTCTTCTTAAGTATTATCATCAACAGCCATGATTCATACTTTAGGTTACAAGTTCAAGAATTAGCAAAATAATGGCTTTTCTAAAGATAAAGCTTTCCTTATATCTCCAGAAATCAATCCTTTTGCGCCTGGCGAGCCTATAAATCTAGTTGAACTCAAAATTCCACTTAAACTCCATTTTGCAAATCCACAGTTTTCTAAACCTGGAGAAATGGACATTTTACTCGGTGCGGAAATGTTTGTGCAATTTCTTTGCAATAGTCAGCCAGTCGATTATCGAAGGAAGAAATCGCATATGAATAACCTCATCAAAAACATACTTTTGACATTAAAAATTCCGGGAGCTTAAGAACCTTCTATCGAAAATCGTAACTTATAGAGCAAATGGATTGTATGTCTAAAATGAACTCTGATTCGATTCGCGGGAAATCATTAAACAGCTCATTTGTGGTGGGTCCAAATATTAAATAAAAGATCTTTCCAATACTTATTCCACTACTTATTCGATAAAATGTTTCGTCAAATCGAAGTTCATTCAGATGATCGAAAATATCTCTAAATCATGTGGCGAGAAGTCATTTGCAGCTACAAGGGCTCTGGTAAAGTTGGTAAATGGTAAAGCAACTTCCATAGTCTTTTTCTCATAATCATCAAGATGTACCTTAATTTACAGGCCGGGTTTGGAATCAGCATGCGAAATGTCTATTAAATAACGTATGCAGAACATGGAATATAATTTCTATACGCCCATGGTATTCGATAAACGGAATATTTTATAAAAATTGCTAACTTCAACATATATTTTCAAGGTCAACATTTCTTTTAACAATTTCTCTATATTTTTCATATATTCGCTAAGGATTTGTCTTTAATTTTAAAAAAATCATCACTCTAGCTCATTCCGATCCAAATTTCTACGATTTTGAGACATAATTCGAGAAAGCCATCCACAGTGCGATACCTAGTTACCGAATATAATCCCGCGGATCTCTTATCTAGTGTTGCCATCAAGCGAGAAATACCAAGGAGCGAGACTGGAATGGCTCAGGACCAGTTGAGATGCCGCAGACAAAAGGTTGTACAGCATTCTGACGTAAGACCCTTCGTCATTAATAATTTTTTACGGATTATTCATTTTACGATGATAAATTTGATATCAAATACGATATGTTTTGATTCGTGAAAAGTGATTCGAACATAAATATGCACACATCGGAAAGACAATATGAAGCTGAAAAATTTGAGGCTGCTAGCTGTCTTGTGTGAACAAGACCAACAGGCAGAAAAATTTGTCAGAAGCTACCACAGGTACATCCAGGATTCCAGGTAAGCAAACGATTACAGCTACTTTACTGCTTTAAAACTGCATTAAGTCGTCCTTAGATTTTATTTTCTAGTTATTTATTGAATTTTGATGATAGAATGAAGATTGATTGACTATGGGATACGTTTACCTTCGAGAAAAACTACATCAACATTAGTTTTTGTGTCTAAACTGGTAATGCCGGAGGTAAATTCGCCCCTCCCATATGCAAAATGTCATTGTAATAGAGTGTCGACAAAAGAATGGAACATGACTGAGACAATAGATTCTACAGTTGAGGAATATTTTTTTTTTTACATTTATGACTTTTACGTTTATAATATTTTTTCGAAAACGTCCTGCGACGTATTTCCATTACGTCGTGAAACAAAACTCAATTCAAGATTTCCCGCTCTTCGAGCCTCTTTTTTCATTGGTCAGCCACAGACGCGGACGAGAGTGTACAGGGACCGTGGTGGAAGTTGACGAAACTGCGCAATTTGAGATAACCGTATACGGGGGGCTTGAAATGTTGGCGTCTTGAAATAATGGCGTCTTGAAATGATGGAGACTTTACTGCATATATCAAGATATAAATAAGCGCGAACATCTTTTCTCGAAAGAACGCTAGTTATTGTATATGTACTGGATATCTCAGTCAATTGTTCACCGATTTGCATCAAACCTTTTGAAATTATTAAAAAATCGCAACAACAAACAAAAATTCGGCACATATATAGATAGATTTTAGGGAAATAGATCTCGGATGTGGCGGTGTCAATGTAAATTGTGAAATAAGTTGCAAATTGTGCTCGGTTAATCAGTTAATACGGGAAATTGAGATGTGAGATCCTATTGTGTGTGGTGGATGTATTAGATATTGACTGTGTGCTAAAATAAATACTTTTTTGTTCTAATTTCTAAAGTGCTTGTGATTCCTAACCTCAAAACGAGTTGTCGGCAGCTAAAAAATGTCCTCATTATGAAAGTGCGCCCCAGAAAGACATTGTTTACTGTCAATGCTGTAATATTGCTTATTATCAGGGGTGTGCAGCAAGATATAAAGCCCTGGATAATGGTGCAATAGAAAAATGCTGTGGTGTAAAGTGGTCACGATCGCCTGCAAGTAGTGTTGATAGTAAAATTCTGAAAAGATTAGATGAAAACGTACACATTATAAGAAGTTCAGCTGACAACCTCTTAGGAAAATTCGATGGCCTGTAAAAAAAAACCTGATGATCTGTCGGGAATCTGTCTGTTATTGATCTTTCGGTAAAAGTTGAGATACTAGATGGAAGATACCAATGAAGATTCTATAGAGACACCTTTAAAGAGTATGTAAGTTATTTGAAAATATTGATATATCTAAAGAGAGAATAAAAGTTTTCAGAATTCGAAAACCTGCGGATACTGAGCAGTGTGAAGCAATTTGGTTGAACGTGCAAATTGGGAGCTAATATTTGGTATTTTAATTTACCTTCCTTGAAATGGCCTCTTACGGGATCCACAGAACTGCTAGCACCGGAACAACAATTTTCTGATATGATTATTGGTAGTAACCTTGTCCAGCACTTTATGCTCCCTACGAGGTTCAGAGACGGATATAGACAATCTATTCTTGGTCTAGTTGTTACTAATAATGAAAACCTAATTACGGGACTGGAATTCAACCCCCCTATTGGAAAAAACGACCACGTGTGCATTAAAGCGAGGATACAGGCGCATTTTCCGATGAGCACAGGGTGCTCGAGAGAGGCGAATTCAATGCGACTTAATTATCGGAGGACAAATTTCAGCGCTATCTACGCAGGCATGGTGGGCACTGAATTCCAGAGAATGTTCTATGGCTTGATTCGCGAAAATGTACCGAATGTTCGCCGGAATCAAAAAAGAGATATGAAGAGAACCTCGTGACCTCAGGAGAAAAGCCTTTTTATGGGTATTTAAAATCTACCTTGGCTTTTTTAATGAGTACACCCAGCATCATGATGAGTGAACGCGGTGATTTGACGCAGGATGCAGAAGAAATTGCAAATTCGTTGGCGAAGCATTACATGAACATATATGTGGTGGAACCAGATGGGCCCATTCCTCATGTGACGGGTACACCCCGTATCGGAGAATCTCTTACACAGGTGGAATGTAACCAAATTCATCCACGAATTCTACAGACTTGTTCTGGAGCTGCGGCACCATCGTTACCGGACATTATCACGAAGTCTTTCGAAGAGGGGAAACTTCCGAATGATTGGAAAGACGCTGCGGTAACGCTTATCTATAAAAGCGAAGAAAAGACCAACCCAAAAAATTACAGGCCTATTTCCTTAACATCGGTGGGCTGTAAATGTATGAAGACTCATCGCAAACAAAACGCAACCTTTTTTAATGGCGAATGGAGTAATTCCGGAAAACCAAGATGGCTTTGTACCAGGAAGATCGGTAGTGACAAACCTTCTACATTGTGTGAATAAATGAACTGCAAGTATCGAAGCGGGAAATACGGTGGATGTAATCTACCTGGATTTCGCCAAGGCTTTTGATCGGGAGCCATTTAGAAGGCTGTTGGTAAAGCTTGAACATCTTGGCATAAGAGAGAAGCTTTTAGTATGGATTGAGGATTTCTTACGGAATAGCACATCGAGAGTCAGAGTAGGTAAAACCTACTCGGATGTCTATAAAGTCATAAGTGGTGTTCCGCAAGGCTCGGTTGAGGGGCTAAGCACAGAGGGCAGAGAGTAAGCTGATGACACTAAAATTTTTAGTAAATTTTCAAGATCTGTGGAAACACAGGAAGATTTAGATCGAATTATACGATGGACAGACAAATGGCTTTTGACACTTAATGCTGAGAAGTACACAGTACTGCACTTAGGAAGGGAAAATCCGTGCCGAGACTATTTTGTGGGCCAAACACAAGTCAAGGCTGTCACTTTTTAAGTCGATCTTGGCTTGACAGTAAGTAAGGACCTGAAATGGGAAGATCAGATAAGCAAGACCGTGAGGAAAGCCAAGTCGCCAATTTACATAATAAGGAAATCCTTCCGCTTTATGACCCCTTCATTATTTGTTCAAGTTTTCACATTGTACGTTCGTCCTATTATAGAATTCGGCTACCAAACCTGGTTACTAATCTTGAAGAAGAACATCAAGATGCTGGAAAAGGCGCAAAGACGAGCAACCAAAATACCGACTGGTATGAAGGAACTACCGTATGAGGAGAGGCTCGCCCTGATGAACCCGACTGGACCTGGACTGGACCCGTGCGATTAGTTGATAATTGGAACTAGCTACCCGAGCAAATCGTCGAGGCCACATCAACAAACTCGTTTAAAAACCTATTGGACGACTATTTGGCGCAAGTATGAATGATGCCTCATTCAGAGACAAGGGATGTTAGTGAAAGTGTCTACGACGATAAACGAACGTGTTAAAAAGTCGTGGATTATTAATGAAGGCCGTTGCCCATCTAGGACTTTCTGAATTAGGTTTTTGCAGTGAGACCTCACTTTTATTTTATTTTGAATTGCATATTCTTTCAGTATAATAAGGTTGATACTTGTGCACAAAGTGCAAAATATGGCACTATTTTTAATTTTGATGTTTAATGAACAAAAGACTTTTTAATTTAATTATGATATGTTACGCTACGTTATTTTATGTTGAGCATCGAATTTCATAATTTACTTATTGGCCACAGCTGCAATTATCTGGTATGATTAATTTAAATGTTGATCAGCTCATGCTGCATATTCCTTTAATAAATAATAATATATACAGGCTATCCCAAACTCAAGTATCCGGACTTATATATCTGCATACAAATTTAAAAGAATAAATCCAAAATTGCTTTTCCAAAAATCAGTTGGCGTTTTGGTTTTTGAGCTATAAAATATTTAAGCTGGACCAATCAGGAGCGCGGTATAAGCAGACGTGTTTGCGTTAACGAGAGTCCATTGCTGTGTTAGTGACGCGGACCTCCCGTCGCCATCCCCACCTCGGCGCGGAATGAAAGGAGAAGTTTGATTATTCAAAAAAAAGAAAAGAAACTACGCTCGCACGAATATTTCGGACTAAAGTCATAACCGACGGATACTAAGTAGGCACTAGCACTGGCGCACTTGAAAAAATCTTACAAGTTAAAAATTACGATACGAGATTTCGCAAGGAATATTTCTAGATAGTCAATTATGTGAGCTTAATTTTAATTTCAACTGTCGTACTTAAGGAAATAACATTATTTCGGAGAGTAATAAGAACATAATAATTCCTTCAGTGACACAATTCTTCAGCAGATGCATTTGGAACATGCCCTAGAAACCAACGTCTCAAGGTCACTTATCTAAATTTGCTTCGAGGGGTATAACACATTTATTTCAATCGCGTACCTAGGGAAATCAGAGATTTTTTTGCAATAATTTAGTTTTTTGGACCCCATCATTTTTTTTTAACTCAACAGCGAGAATAGCAATTTATAATTCTGTATTTACATCCACTGTGCTGTACGGTAGGGACATCTCGACTTAACACGAAAAGGATAAGAGTAAAATAAATGTGATTGGCATGAAATTCCTGCGTAAAGTAAATGTCAGCATACCCAGAAGCAGACCGAGGAAAGAGTGGTTAGAATGTATGAATGAGAACCTAAATCGAAGAGACATAAAAAGTCATAGAAACGCCAGAGCTTGCATGAAGAAATGCATGAATGTGAAGGAAGCTAAAGAGGTATACCTGGACATAAAAGTGTGGCGACAAATACCAGGTGTATAAGCTTAAATCCGCTGTTTGCTCAGAGATGGCGGTAGTGAACATATTTAGCTACAATAGAAACGTCATCCTTTTTTTTGTGTGAGTTCGACACCTGGCTACATAAATCAGTGCACATATTCAGTTTTTTTATACAAAAACATAAATTTTTCCTTGAGTAATCATGTCTAGTTTTGTGCCAGAAAAGGAGCATTTGCGGGAAGCTCTACTTTTTTGCTTCAATTTGAAGAAATCGGCTGCCGAATCACATCGAATGCTTGTGAAGGCCTATGGTGACAGTGCTTTATCGGAAACAACTTGCAGAGACTGGTTTCCTCGGTTCAAAGACGGTCATTTTGACTCGAGTGACAAAACGCGTGAAAATCGACCCAAAAAAGTTGAGGACCATGAATTACAGGCTCTTTTGGATGAGGACGATACACAAACACAGAAAATGCTTAACGAACAGTTAGGTGTTACTCGACCGGCCATTTCCATGCGTTTACATGCCATGGGAAAGATCCAAAAAATGGGAAAATGGGTACCCCATGAACTGAACGATAGGCAGATGGAGCGACGCCAAAACACATGTGAAATCTTGCTTGCTAGACACAAGAGAAAGTCGTTTCTGCATCGTGTGGTGACTGGAGACGAAAAGTGGATTTATTTTGAGAATCTGAAACGAAGAAAATCGTGGGTCGATCCCGGACAACCATCAACTCCTTTCTCAAGACCTAATCGCTTTGGACGCAAGACGATGCTGTGCGTTTGGTGGGATCAGCAGGGTGTCGTCTACTATGAGCTATTAAAACCTGGTGAAACTGTCGATGCTCACCGCTACCACCAACTACTAATCAAATTGCGCCGTGCTTTGCGTGAAAAAAGGCCGGATTATGAAGAACGACATGAGAAGCTGATTTTTCTTCACGACAACGCCCCATCGCACACGTCAAAAATGGTCCAAAACTACTTGAAAACACTCAACTGGGAGGTGCTACCTCATCCCGCTTATTCGCCAGACCTGGCCCCTTCTGATTACCACCTGTTTTCGTCGATGGGTCACGCGCTCGCTGAACAACACTTCGATTCGTACGAAGACGTCGGAAAATGGGTTGACGAGTGGTTTGCATCGAAAGATAAAGACTTTTTTTGGCGTGGTATACACAAATTGCCCGAGAGATGGGGAAAATGTATAGCAAGCGAGGGAAAATACTTTGAATAAAGTTTATTTTATTTTCTGCAAAAAAACGACTTTCTTTTGCCTAAAAAACAGCGGATTTAAGCTTATACGCCTGGTAGTTTATAAGAAATGCATGAAGAAGAGTGTCAGTTGAGTGAATGACGCCTGAAAAAAAAGAACTTGGATACAAATGGGCCCGATTGGAGAGTTTTACATGTTTAATTACTGAACATCTTCGCCTGGGGTGATTGCTAGAGAGATTTATCCGCGACCTGGGTAGGAGCATTGTTGCGAAACGAACGTGTTATTTAAATAAACAACACGGGAATTCTAGATGAATCTAAAAATCTATACCCCTACCCCTTTATAGCCTCGTACAATTCCCTTCCTCACGTTTTTCATATGAACTGCCTGATCCCCGGCTAGAACCCAGCGAGTAACGCTTGCTCCGAAAGGGATATGGGTTAGTGATATAATAATAAAATAATAATAATAATAAACCAGAGGATATATTGTGAATATTGTATATTGATATATTGTGATATATTGTATATACCACGCTGGAAGCACCAGTTCCCGTTAGATCACTGAAGTTAAGCAGTGTTGGGCGCGGTTAGTACTTGGATGGGTGACCGTCTGATACTACTGCGTTGCTGTTGGCGGTCGTGGGTGTGGTGAGCCCACACTTGTAGTTATTTACTATAAGAAACTATCCACCTGAAAAACACTACCCGAATTGGGTAGTGTCACGCTTACCCCTAGAGGATCGCCGAAAGGGAAATGCTTAATGATATACATATTCCCTTGCAGATACATCTAATCAAATTTACTTGAAATGGTGCCCGAAATTTTTCCGACCCTACTAAGGAAGATTATACAATTTCCAAAGTGAATAAATATGTTGGCCCCACTAATTTTTTCAACAACTCAATGACCAAGAGAATAATGTTATGAAATCCATAAGAAACCACCCCTCTAACGCTCAAGCTATAAAGCCTATGGTGCACACCATTAACTATTCTCTCTCAAAAGTTGACTCTAGACCTTTCGGTGAAGCCCAGTATGTCAACGACTGATCATTTCCTTAGGTCAAATAAAGTAGGTCCCAAGGGGTAATTCCGGGTACTGGCATAAGACATGCAGGGATGTTCCGTCATCCCTGTCGCATTTCCTGCACTCTGTCGTGCGGTTGCAACCCATTTTGTGCATGTGATAGATCAGGTGGTTGTGCACTGTGAGCATCTGAACCACTGTTCTCAGATCTTTCTTGGGTAATTCCAGGATTTCCCTGGCTCTGTCCATACTGTATGTATAGCCCAGGATGGCTCTCGCCTGTCGGCAACCCTGGGTTTGTTCCCAGTATTCCCGAAGCTTTAACCAGATCCAACTTCAGATGGCCATCCTAATTCAGCAAGACGCTAGTCCCTGTACCGGTTACGGTCTAATGTATTTACTTCCTACACCGCTATTTGCCAACTGGTCCACTTTTTCCTTGTCTTTAATACCTGTGTGACCAGGAACCCATATGAGGGTCTCTTTGTTCTTTTCTGCAGCTTAGTTTAATGCCTTTTTGCATTCCCAAACAATCTCTGATTTTATATGTGGTTTTCCAACTACAGTTAATGTCGTTTGGCTGTCCGTAAAAATTGTAATCTGCACCCCAGCAGCGTTTTTCTCTATTAATTTTGCAGCGCAGTGAAGGACGGCCAGGATCTCCGCATGAAAGAACATGGTATGCCCCCCATGTAGGATCCCTAACCCCCTCCTTCCCGCGTTGTCATAGATTCCTGATCCTGATTCCCCCACTCCTTTGGAGCCGTCTGTGTACCAGATTTCCCCTCGGATGAGCGGGTTATTATCTGCTTTCCACATATCCCTGCTTGGGATGCAGAAGCGGAAAGTCTTACTGAAGTTGAAAGTGTTTTATTATTTTGTCTTGCCTTATTTCTAGAATTCGCAATGTGCTGATGGCACTTGGGAGCCTAGTGTGTTTAGTTCCTTTAAGTCCATCTATTTGCTCTTGCCAGGCAGCCCATCACGTCAGCCGCCTAGACGGTTATTCCAACATGTAGAGGATCTTGTCAGACCCTGTATCTTATCGCCTCATTGCTCCCGTCACGCCCCTGAACGCTAGCGTTTGTAATCGTCGCAGCCTGCTCTGCAACGTTTTGAGTTTCACCCGCGACCACGAGACCACGGCCGCGTATAGAAGCCATGGTTTCAAGACAGCGGAGTAGAGCCATGCAAGCATTTTAGGCGCTAGACCCCGCGTGAAACTAAAGGCTCTTCTGCACATCCAAAACGCCATGACAAACTTCCTGCATTGTGTCTCAAGATGCTTCGCCCAGTTCATTTTGCTATCTAGGATTACCCCTAGATATTCAACTAAGTCTGAGATTATCAGCCTCTTACCAAAGAATACAGGGGCGTCAACGTTCGACATATTGTACGTTCTCGTAAAAATGACCAGGCTGATCTTTTCCGGATTTACCGAAAGCCCTGAGCTGTCGCTCCAGAGATCTACGATGCGCAGAGCCGACCTTGTAAGACCCATCAATATTTTCAGATGAGCCCCCCTGACTAGGATTATAAATTTATCCGCCTATCCCTTATTTACTTAGCCTACAAAGGAGGCCGTCCACTATAATGCACAACAGGAGGGGTGAAAGGATACCCTCTGTGGGCATCCCCGCGGCTCTACTCTCCTAGGACTAGGCCTTCGTCCCACCTGGCTTCGAGTCGCCTTTGGTGAAGCATGCTTCGTATCCAGCTTACTAGCTGGTCTGGCACGCTACATCTTGAAGAATCCCGACATATGACTTCTGGAGGGGTATTGCTGACGGTACCTTCTATGTCCAAGAAAGTGTCCACAGCAAACCCTCTCTGTTCCAGCTGCTGCTCAACCAATTTCTCTAGCGTTTTCAGAACGAAGGGCGTTAAACTGATCTATCGGAAATTTTTAGCAGCAGTGTAGCCCTCCTTTCCAGGGTTGGTAATGAAGAACACTTTGCCGTTCTTCCATGCCGATGGCAGGTGTTTAAGGGCAATGCTTGCCCTAAACAGTTTCGTCAGTGGACGGAGGACGAAACCCATGCCCTTTTGTATGAGAATTGCGTAGACGCCATCCACCCCTGGTGATTAAAAGTGGCAGAAAGACCTAATGGCCCATTCCACCTTCTTGATATCAACGATTTTGGCGGCAAAAATCTAGTCGGACTTCTTCCTTTCCTGGCCCTAGCCTTCCTTCTCTTGGTCGGTTTCAGTTTGCTGAAAATCTGGGAAGTGGACTTCCATCAGGTATTTCAGTGTTTCTTCTTCATCTTCCGCAAACTCGGCATTATCGAGCCTCCGGATTTTTTGCCACGATCTTGTAGAGCCTCGCTGTTTCCGGAATGGTCTTAGATTCCTTACTTATCTGTCTTGCTTAGATCTTGATAAACGCTATGGTAAAGTTAAAGTACTTATAAATGGCCACTAAGCCAATGAGAGTGTGCCAATATTTGAGAATGATCCTCTGAATAGTTTGTTCCAACGGAGATAGGAACCAATACACTT
Source organism: Andricus coriarius (assembly GCA_932066315.1). Classification (NCBI taxonomy): domain Eukaryota; kingdom Metazoa; phylum Arthropoda; class Insecta; order Hymenoptera; family Cynipidae; genus Andricus; species Andricus coriarius. Next base: position 16,704 of record CAKNWT010274243.1, read on the forward strand.
TCGTGTTACCAATATGCGAGTTCGTACTGCCCATAGCACCGTCAAAATAAGGAATGTTAAGTACAATACAATCAGTCTGTCAATGCAATCTGTTTACAGATATTGAGCGTTTTTGGTCTCCTAGATTCTGCTCATTCATTATTGTGGCTAGCTCTGGGTACTTGAGTAAGAAAAGTCGATGAAATTCTCTCCTCACGCTTTGCCCACTTTTCTCTGCCAAAAAATACAGGCGCGTAACATATTTGTTCTACCTCTAGTTCTATTAGGCATTCTACCTCTCGAGGATATGGTGGTGCTGGATCATCAAGAGGTTGAGGAAGAACATCAATTGCCGCTGCTTGATCTTCGGATGCGGCTTCCTGTAACTGATTTTCATTGCCGTCCTTTTTGCACGTCATATCAACCTATTGTTTAATCTCCATTGCTCGGTCTTTTAAGATGTGCATATTAGTCCTGATGTCCTTCACCTTAGCGATAAGATCTCTTGGTGCGACTTTCTTTATATAATATATACTTTGCAGCAAATTTCGTCCTAAAATTGTATCCTTTTTTGTGTGTGCTTTTAAACTTCGTAATTTGATAGTAGAGACGCACAAATTCCTCATTCATTGTGGTAACCCACTTTGAAAATGGGGTGGATTTAAATACTGTGAACTAGTTGATTGTGTCACAGTAAAAAATTGACATATTATGTTGGTGAAATATAAGTCTTCAAGTAAATGTGAAACAACTGCTTTTATTCACTATCTAATAATGCTAAATTTCATGGGAGTAGTCAACCCTCCAAAAAATAAAGGGGGGCTTATGTTATTTCATTTTTAATGCAAAATATATGTGAGAATAAGCGTTCTAAGATTAAAATTTAAAGCGTATGTTGTGATTAATTTTCATCACCAAAAAGCATTAACACTTGCTTGCCACACCTCCGCGGAGTAACACGCTTGCCACACTGGGGTGTCGGCCTCCCCAGCCATAAAAACTGTAATAAAAAATTAACTATTAGATATTTTTCTTTAAACATTGGTATAGAACTTCTAAACAGCTTACTTCATAATATCATATAGGTTATATAGCCAACAGTTTAATTTAACTACACTAAAAATCGCGTAGAAGCAACGAAAAATGAAAAAAAAAACAATTTTTACAAAAAAATTCATATTTTTTTAATTCTTCAATATTAAGGGCTATCATTTCAGATGGGTCTTCTACTGATGTGTCACTGTAAGATAAAAATGATAGTTTACAGGATCTTTCAAAAAAGGTATTTATTCTGAGGACTGAAGGACGATATTTTACAGAAAAATTAGTGACGCATTTTTGCCAAAAAATTATATTTTACTTATGAAAAGAAAATATAATCTTACATTATTTTTACACAAAACGATAAAATACATTATCCTGGAGAAAAACTAATCAATCTAAAGTATTATTTCAAACCTCAACATCAACACAGTCATTGCACATAGGTACGCTGTGCAGTTGACATACTGCACGATGACAGGATGTACAGAATGAACAGCCTGATTTGCTTTTCCTGTATTCTTTTCTTGTGCAGATTTCACATCGACGTTGAGTTTTGATTACAACTCTCTGAACATTTTCGGATTGAACATAAAGTTTCAAAATCCCAGCAAAAAAAAATTCAACCAGAAAAATCATTTTCGATCATACTTGCCACACTGGGGTTTTTGACACCCCACGCAACTTTGAACAGTTACCACAGACACGTAAACTATTGCAGCGCTATGCTAATGCCCTGAATAGGTACTGGCAGTCTCGAATTATTGACAAATATTGATGTACAGCGATTTTCTTTCACGTTTAGGTACCTAAAATTAAGAAAGAAAAAGCCTGGGGTGTAATTCACCCCACAGTGGCAAGTAAGGGTTAAATTAACTGTACGGGTGAAGTACCCCTTGCAATTATTTTTTTTTTTTCATATTCACCATTGTAAAAAATAAGGGTTGCAGGCCCTCGGTATAAAAACCATTTCGTAAGAAGTGTTTTTTTGTAATAAATAATCTGACGTTTTTTTAAAATTCTGTTTAGTTTTTGAGCTATTAAAGAAAAACTGTTTTTTTCGGGCCAACCTTAAGGGTGGTTTTCACCATTTAAATCGACAAATTGGCACGTAACAAAAATACGTATCTATTATTTTTTTGACGTACTACAACATATTATAAAATGCAAAAAAGCAGTAAGGTACATATCGGGAAGCAATAAATTAACTGTAGGGGTGGATCACCCCTTGCAATTATTTTTTTTTCAAAAACCCCGAAGCATGTCAACTTTAATTTTTACTTTTCTTAATAACAGTGCATCATACAGTGAAATTCAGCTGATTTGAAATTTTTTGTATAAAAAAATGTGAAAAAATCACATTCAATCTTGTCAAAAATAAGGGTTGCGATCCCTCGACATAAAAAGATATGTCCCAATCAACATCTTATTGTAAGAAATAATCTGACGTTAGTTTGGTTAACAAATACCGATTCGTTTTTGAGATATTAAAGAAAAACTGTTTTTGTGGGTAAACTTTAAGGGTAGTTTTCACTCCTTAAATCGACGAATTAGCATGTAACAAAAAATACGCGTATACTATTTTTTATGCACTACAGCATATTACAGAATGAAGAAAATTGGTGAGATAGACCCCGGGTACTTTCCTTGTTAGTTAATTCTTTAAAAAAATGGAGCCTATTTGTTACAAAATAGGCAAAATCTAAAGTTGTTTATAAAACTGGTCTAAATCGAATTGTAAAAAATCAAAAATTAATTTTACAAAACAAGAGTAAAATGACAACGAAAAGCCTTATTAAAAAAAGAGTGTCAAGGGAATCGTATGTATACCAAAATATTTCAACTTCACGAGCATAAAACGTTCCTTACTTGAAATGATAAGTGTCAAAGCTTCTTATGAAAACAAACATCTCGATTTCAAATAATCGTGCCCCTTATGCATAAAGCCAAGCCAGTGTGGTCTTGAATTTAATTGCAGATCAGGTGGCGGTTACTCAACCTACAATTTAATATAAAGAGTCTAAAAACAGTGGATGTGTCATGAAAAGGACCTCCCACGAGACACGCACGAGACTTTTTACAACAAGATCACCATCACTTTTTCAGGTGAATCGGTTGCAGTATATATTTTTCAGTCGTTTTTGAGCTTTTTTTGCGTCGAATTAGTCAATTGCCGCAGCCCATTGTTTTTTGCAGAAAAAATTGATAAAATTCGAAATCTTATCTGCAGTTTTCTTTTTGTACCCCAAATACTTGCCGAAATAACCTTGTGCAACAGCACTAGTCTGGCAACCACAGTGACGTTGTAATTCCAAAATGTTCGCTCCTGAATCCGTAAAGAGTGTAGCTAATGTTCTATGAAACGAGTCAGCTGTATACACTCCAAGTTCACTTAAATTCAAGAACGTGGCGATTTGCTTGGGCATGTTTCCAATTTTATTGACGCCGATGAGTTCAATCGTGCACCTGCCCGTTTGCCAGTTGAGAAAAAAAATATCTTTGGGTGCATTTTTGGGACAAAGGGCCTGATACGTCTCTAAAATGGGAACGAATTCTGAAATGATTGTAAACGACCATGGTTTTTTGTTTTTCGTTTCAGGAACTTTGCAGTAGTTCTCAGTGTGAAAAATATTCATATTTCTGTGTATAGTGTATTGTAAATACTGTGTGCCAGGGCCGGTGTTTGTTATGTGCATATGACTGTTCATTAGTTTTTTTATTTTTTTAATTTGTTATTAACTTGTATTCACCTTTGTTGTGAGGTAAATTTCATCTGCAGTATCTCTCAAGAAGTTTTGGACTTTATCAGATGCAATAGTAAATTGCATCTGACAACATTGTACTTGTCATGAAAAGGGCCTCCTACGAGACATGCACGATACTTTCTACATCAAGATCTTGAAAAGCCAATAAGGTCTGTCGAAGGTAAACCAGAGGGTTCAACTTCGACTGATATGAATAAAGAAATTATGCGTGGAAATAAAATAATTATTTAAACTTACCAAATTATGAAGAAGAATACGAAAATTAAGAAGAAGAATAACTTAATAACTCGAAACAAGAAAAATATAAAATCTTGTACATTAATGGTACATTTTGACGTAATGGCTTTATTTTCCGATTTGCCTTTGAAAAACTTTACGTTTGCCAGATCGTATTTGAGTAATTTTTCTTGAAGCAAATCTAGTGTGGCCAGTTGTGCCGCTTCGCGAATTTCTGCAGGTTTGCACTGAAACTCTTCATTTTCTCCCAATTCCGACATTTTCTTAATTTTCCAACTGTTTTAAACTGAAGGAAGACGTGATAGCGATGAGGATATAAGCAGTTATTATGCTCGTTCTACTCTAACAAGTCTAACGCAAGCGCAATGGGGAGGTTGTAAACCGCTAAGTAACGCCTAGAAAAAGTGTAATATTGAAGTTTTGGTCAGTTTTTCTTGTGTAGGTCTGCATTTCACAAATATAACATTATTTCCTTTAAGATCGAAATGAAATCTACGTTCTTCTGAAACACTTCATGTCTCAAAATCAGAAAACAAAAAAGCTTACAAATAAAAATTAGATTATCAACTACCTCCTTTCTGGCTCATTACAAAAAAATATATAACAAAAGAAAAAGGGGGGTCTACTTAACGAACGTTTTAAAGTACGTGTTTTGATAATTTTGTCTATTCATGACATGAATATTTCATCCTAAATTTGAGGTTATTTTTTCGTTTAAGGCCATGTAACGAGTGGGTCACGTGACCAAGCTAGTCCTCAATTTTTCATTGTAAACTTACGTCCAAAATAAATAAGATATCGCGCTCAAAGTTTGGGAAATGAAAGAGGAGACACTAAAGTTTACGGCTCTACTCTTTTTCGGTGAAAATTTAAAAAAAAAATTTATTATCGATACTTTCCATTGTAATCTTACGTCCACACGGAATGAGATATCGTTTTGAAGTTTTAGCACGGTTATTAAAAGGCTCGAAGGAAGGCGGCTTGGGTCCAAAATATTTATAATTGTAAAAAAAAATTTTAATTACTAATTGGAAAAATTTGCTGTCTCAGAGCAGCAAGCACTATCGCAGCAAGCAGACAACTTCGTACTTCTACGGGTCTCTGGGTAAAACAGATTGTATGATTATTATTTCGTCTAAATTACATGTATTTTTCCCAACTTATATCCAAACAAAATAATATATCGGCCTGAAAACTTGGAAAATGAAAGTGGAGGCAATAAAGTTCACGGCTCTGCTCTTCTTCGGTGGAAATTTTGAAATATATAAATTTCCGAATAAAATAAACCTGGAAGCTATTTGTCGACTTACGTCCACGCGGAATGAGATATCGTTTTGAAAATTTGGCACACTAAGTATAA
>CAKNWT010274266.1:0-10111 GCA_932066315.1 Andricus coriarius
AAGTTAAAAAAAACACCCTGTATATATATATATATATATATAATATATAATTTAAAGAAAAGGTTAAACAACCACCACAGATAAAGCAAATACAACTTTTGTTTACTAATTTGCTTATAATAAAGTGTAAAATTATTTTATTAGTACTGCTAAGCTTTATTTTTAATGAGTTTGTGCACAGATTCTGACTATTGGCAGCTGAACGCAATTTTTTTAGAGTAAATGATAGCCTTCAAAATTCCTACAAATTTGTTTTGATATTTTCTTTCATGAATGAAACATTTTTCTCAAAATCTTTCTAGATTATGCTCCGTTTTAAAGATGCAGAATTTTAATTTAAAGAAAAAACTTGGAAATTGGACTAGCAGTTTTGGCTGAAAATTGAATTCTCCAGATACTCTTTTTTGCCACACATTGATGCAAAATTGAGATTATCGGCTCAATAAATCAGACAAATTCCAATGCTTATTGTGATTAAAAGGATTTTTTGGTATATTTTCATATTTATTTGAAATTTGTTTTCAATTTTCAAGTTTCTTGACATTTTAATAATAATAATAATAATAATAATAATAGATCTTTATTAAGATGCCAACAACATATACAAAGTGTTCAGAAAAAAAAAATTTTGCAACTTTTAGTGTTTAACTTTCCGTCCAAAGTTGAGAAAATATGTGCCTCGAGCGGAAAAAGTTTGGCCCTTCATTTTCTATCAACTGGGTGACATTCATAAAACTTTTTACGCCTCAAATCATCTTTGCGGTATCTCGAGTAATTTTTTCTAAAATAAAAATTAGATTTTTAATCACTATTCAAAAGTTCAGAAAACTTTCGCCGCAAGCAAACAAAAAATGTTCTTCCTCCATTTACTGAAAGGTTCCATTTATCATCCGGAAACTAAAAATCTTGTCAAGAATATACACTATTATGGGAAATTGTCGAAAAGACTAGCGCCAGTAATATTAAAAATCACTGCTGATTTTCCAAGGTGACTCAAATTGACTCGTTTAAGCAAGGAGCAAGAAACTTTTTTCTTAAATTGTTGGAAGGCTTAACAAATTCTGCGTTGAATGACTCTTGGGAACCCGTGAAGATTTTTGGAGTTTTATTAGCTTCAATTAATCCTCTGGCACTGGCGCGTACTAGGCGAAGTAGATCGCCGGCGGGCGGTATGGAGTGCTGCCCACACGGAATCGGCAACTTGTTCCATGATAGGAATGTTTATTTGTAGTATTGCACAAAAATTAACATACCACATAATTTAGCATTAAAAATAGCCTTTATAGGAATCGCGGAAATTTTTTGTTGTTCTTAAGTAGACAGGCTATTCTCCACACGGCGGGCGGTACGAAGTGCCGAGAGCACGCACCTTCTCTCTTCACGAGATCATTGTCGACTGTAAAAAGCATAATGGAAGCAGGAAGGAGTATGGGGACATATTATGATAGTTGCTTGAAAGATACCTAAGAACGTTTTAGCGGTACTTTGGCACACTAGAGAATAATCATAATTTATGATCGGAAAGCGGCATGGAATGCCGCCCGCCAGTGCCAAAGGGTTAAACATAATATTTCAAAGATCAAACCTTGTCAATTTGACTTTTTTGTGTGCAAAAGTTTCCTGAGTGGCAACACGAGTTGAAGTTAAGGTACAAAATCTAAAAAATTCTCGGCAACCACCACTCTCGCGGCCAACAGCAGTGGTCGGCGACTAAAATTTGACGCAGATGTACGTCTGAAAATTTTTTATCATATCTCAGGAACCCATGGGAATGTTTGGATTTTTGTTGGCTTGAATTAAAGATCAGACATCAGTTAAGTCGAGTTTTTGTAAAGAAGTTTATCGCTCCCTTTTCGAACGATTGATCACGTTTAAAAGTCAGCAGTGATTTTTAACAGCACTGGCGATAGTTTTACAAGTCTATATTACTTAGTCCATCAAATCTTGATTAAAGGTCAAAAAGGGGCCGAAAGATATTGTTGCTAAATTTGGAACATTTCTAAATTGAGTTTTGAAATTTCCGGCTTTCAGATAACGGGTTTTAAAAATTTATTCTGAAATTTACATTGTTTCTTAATTTTACATTATTTAATTTAAAATGTCTAAATTTGAAAAAGTTTAGTTTTAAAGTTATCTATTTTTAAACGTTTGAGTTTGCAGTGACACATAGCAGAGCTAAGGTGTAATATAGTTTTGATCGCCTTTAATTAGGCAGAAGTATAATTTCGTATCATTTAAAGATTGTATGGTTTGCTTTTTACGAATTCAGCAGTTCATGAAGTTGAAATAGGTTTTATAGAATGTTATGTGTCCAGTTTGATATCACCTTTTTCCCGTGCAAGGAATATAATTCCCTGGAATAGATGGCGCAAAGACTTACTGAACTGCCATAAATTTCTTTCCCATTTCTTTCGTGGCAATATTCTTCCAAGTTTGAACCGTTTCCGTTAAAGCCTTGAATCCCCGACACTGGATCTCAAACGATTCTCGACTCTTCCATAAAGTTAGTTCTATGGTTCGATAGTGAATGCGTTCAAACAAAGACATACTCTAGGAAAAACTTTCGGTATGAGTCCCAAGAGAGAAATGAAAGAAGTCGATTCTTTTTTCTCGTGATATGCTCAAGTCATCCTCAACTTCTTGACACACAAACAGGAAATAGCAGACGTTTCGATACCAAATTTGTTTTCCTCTGACCATTGGAAAAAGATTATTTTTCAGTTTCTGATTTCTATAAGAAAATTTCTCGATGAAATAGTCAGCTTTATGTTAATAATCGAGTTCATACGAAAATATAATTTTCCTTTTGGACAAATATAACTTTTGATTTATCGTTACCAATTCATATGAGTCTTTTCATTTTAAGTAGATTCTGAAACTTTGTTGCGATCAATTGTCAGTTGAGAACGATTTCGTTTTTGTTACTTTTTCGCTTGTGATCAGAAACGAATTTTCTTGAGAAAATGGGTCTTCGAAAGTTCCTTAACTGGTAAACACATTTGTATGAATTTGTTATTAGGGGTTGAACTTTCATTGCAGAACGATGCAGGGTATATAATTTTAAATCTATATAATATTATTCAAGAGAGTAATGATTATGTAAGAATCTTTTATTTTAAATAAAAGATTTAACTATAAGAACAAATTTTTTAAATCTATTATGGGCAAATCTCTGGAACTTTCATCCACTTATCGGGGAATATAAACTGACCACTAAATTAATTATTTCATAACATTTTTACATAAATCTCTCACCAAATCGTTAAAATTATATAATTGACTGTAGAAAATGCTTTGTATCACATTTTTTAATCACGTTATTTAATGTCATGAATTACGTAAAATTTAGGCTTAATTACGACTTTAAAAATTAAGCGGCCCACTGATAGCTCAATCTACATATATGTACATTAAAATATAAATTGATATTAGTAAAATAAGGGATGGTAATAAATCCCAAGAATGGATGAAGTAGTTACCATCCGGAACGTTATAGGAATAAATTTACGAATAATCCCCAGTGAGAGTTTCAAATGCAATTGGATTAACAGTACGATTGTTATCAGCTACGTAGAATGTAAATTATTTGTCCGTAACGTTTTACACAACCTGAACGTAAATATTTTCAAATTTAAATCCAAATAATTCTTGACTATAATAATCAAATCAGAGATATTAAAACAATAATAAGTGCAATTGGCTTAAAGTAATGTATTTTCACTTGGTATGTATAATTCATAGAATTTCCTACATGATATACTTTTCAAGACTTTAGCTGATGATTGAATCTGTTTTTGCATATTTTTTATAAATACGCTTTTTAAAATAAAACAAATATCACAATAAGTATTTGAGGAAACTGAATAAAGTTATAAGAAAACCAAAAATAATGAACAATTTGAACATGTTTGTACAGTATTTGAAAGCACGAACTTGCAAAGAGAAAGGTATTTACATGGGTATAAGCACTTGAAAATGTACCACAAAGGACACCAAAGGATCGCAAGAAATTGTAAGCTGATGCAAATCTCAACGAGGTACGTTCATTAAAGCGTTCGTTGATACTGTTTCAATACGATTATTTACTTAGTAAATTAGTATACACGACTTGTGATATACTTCTTTAACAAGAATTTCCACTTCTGTTATATTGTTTTCTCAACCTATATATATTTATTGTGTCTCCAATTAGTTTTCTTATGTTCGAAAGCGAAAATTTGCCGAAAAATATTATCAATTTTGTTAAATCTAGTTCCAAAGAGTATATTTTAAAATAACCAAGCAAAAGAACTTGCCATAGAACAGAAATCAAATCGGTCGGGTAGAAATAAATTTTGCGATACTCACACAAAACCTGGGTATAAATATGTATACTGAAGCTGGACTCACCTGGAACAAATAATATTAGCTTTGTTTAATGAAATAATTCAATTTGTGATAGAAAATGTAGTACTGTAAACTTCCGAATATTTTAAAGACCGCTTATTTTAAAGATCACATATTTTAAACCCCCTACACGCACTTATTTTAAATTGCGCAGTTTCGTCATCTCCCACCAAGGTCCCTGTACACTCTCCTCCGGGTCAGTGAATGACTAATAAAAAAAAAGAGGCCCGAAGAGCGCCCTCGTTGGTTTAGACTTAGTATTTTTTCACGTCATTGGTACTCTCACCTCAAATTTCGTATAGTTTATTATATTTCGCGAATCACTTAAAACACTTGAAAAGTATTACTATCGAAACCCTTATAACGTACCTTTACGTTTCGGAGATTTTCTCCAAAAAGTCGTATGCAGTTGCAGTACCATGTACTAACCTCCCTGACGGCTGACATTTCCACCTATCGACGTCATGCCACAAAACTCACTATGCCGCGAAATATTTGCGTCGTTTTTTGATTCTAGAACATTGATTTTTAGTTGGCAAATTGTCGCACGCCAACAAAAACATTTGAAAAACACTGATTGCACGCATGCAGACTAACGGACGACGACTTTTTCAACTGCGCAATAATAAGCCGGATATCCACTCGCCTAAACCGTTTCCATAATATTGCCCAATATATGTACTCGACAGAGTACTCGCGCACTCGACAACCGTTTCTCGCCCTACGCGCTGAGAAACTGCATGGGCCAGCAGTTCTTGGAAAATCGGGTGTGTTTATTTGCATTATAATTTATAGTATTTATTACTGATTCCAAATCACCCGCGCTTTTTACTTGAAAAAGTAGTCACAGGCGGCGCATCGATACTAGAACGGGACAGCCAATGAGCGTTGTGGATAAAAATAAACTACCGAATCACGGTAAGGGTGGGGCCCCCTCCAGCTTTAAAATATTTGGTCGGGTACGTGTCAAGGACCTTAAAATATTCGGAAGTTTACTGTATATTCTTTAAGTAAGTGTAAAATGGTCTTCCAAAAAGTTCGTCTCAGGAAGGGAATGGAGTCTGGGGGTGATAGGGCATTACTGTCGACGATGCGACGCGACTGCTTGCGTATTTGTCAATAAGTGGCTGTTAATGACAGGGTGCCACCCTTCATCTCGTTACGGTTCTGGTCTTCCGTGAGTGCTCGATCTCTCTCAGTGCCATACCTTCTCTTCGAGATCACTATAGTATCTCTGTCTCCAATACACCCTTTTGTCCCCACATCCACAGAGCAGAACACCGCACTCTCAGCTAATAATCCAGGCGCAGATAATGGTATTAAGCGTTCGGATTGTCACCAATTCGAATTGTTTCCTTTCACTTCTAAGGCATATGTAAATTAGATTAAACTATGTGACTCTGATTTTACTGTAACCTCCATACATTACATGTATAATAATAACATTCACCTCAAAATAAAAAATTATTCAAAATAATCATTTTTATTAAATGCCAATCAGCCGTAAGAATCTTTCCTTTTAATGTGTTAATATTAATTTGGTGGTTTGGTATTTGTTCTTAATATTTGATTCGTTGTCAGATAGTTCCGGAACGTTGAACGGGGGACTACGCAATATTGAACCCTTAGCTTGCCTATGCTATCCGAACCTAGCTCTTAGCTCGACCAACGCACGGCTGAGGGCTGCCGGCTGATCCATATGTAACGCGAATGAATATTCAACCCTCTAGGAGACTACTACCCCTCCCACTTCAACATCGACCAAACGACCCGCTCTATCTCTCTCTCTTCTTTACGGAAACAGAAATGGCCTCTTCTCGACTAGGCACTAGCACCCAGACCTGCATCTGCAAGATCTTAAGTGCACTGATAGGACCACCATCAGCTCTCGCTCTAACTGCTCTAACACGTTTCCTCCATCGTTGATACGATTCACAGATAATATCCTTTTTGGAATAAAAGAATATGTTCTAAATTTTATACTGATTTGAACTTTTTCCTTTTATTATAGCACAGAAAAGTCTATTCAATCCAATCTTCGAGTTTAATTTATACTTTTTGTAACTTAAAATACGGATAATAATTTTTCTTCGTATTCTGCATAGATATGATCTGATGATATCAATCATTCAGGACACACGCTTATTACGGACTTGGTTGTTTTAAAAAATACAAAATAGTTATTTTGACATTTCAAACTTTAATTTAAATATTTTGTTTTATTGAAAATTTTCTTCTACAAAGATGAGTTCGAGCATAATCGTCTTATTTATTAAGTTTGCCATATGTAAACTTGAAAGTATTGAAATTATGTTTTAATAAAACCAATCATTCATGCAGTACAATATTTTTAATTAGAGCTAACTTTTAACACGTTTTTTAACTAAAGAAAGAACATGAACTTAACATAAAGAAAATGATTCATTCTAACAGGATTAGTAAGCTTCGAAATATTTCTGTAAGATAAACCCAACTTTCCAAAAATCCATGCAGAATTTGTGCAATAAGAATCATTTAAAAATGTATTTGCAAAGGGTACCTGGAGACAATATGAGTATTTAAAACAATGTCTGTGTGATCATTTTAGACATCAGTTCCTTATGATCTCTAATTTAAACCCTGAAAATTTTGTTACACTGTGTCGCTATAGACAGTGAGTATATAAACTATGTACTGAATTCGTTATTTTATATCAATTTACATAAATTGACTCTTCTTAAAACTTTGTCTTGCAATCCCATGGAAAAAAATGTGTTCATACTGTGCAAAATTAAATATGGTGATCGACTCACTGTGACCAGACGACTTTAGAAATAAGAACAATTTATTTTCTCACAAAAAGGTTAAATTTGAATAATCAACTGTGCAAAATACTTTGTATCACATTTTCGACATGTAGTTGAGTGTACATTTGTACAACCTTTAAATTGATGATTTTTAACGTCATGAATTACGTACAATTTTGGCATAATAACGACTTTGAAAATTACGTGAATTTATACTTAATGAGGGACAATATTAAAATGAATTTCTCATTTTAAGTTTTATATTATTTAACCTTTAAATTGATCAAGTCATTTTGTCAATTTTTTAAGAAGATATCGCAAAAGTAAGGACAATTTCAATGTTTTCTCAAAATTGTAATAAAATCTCACATAATAAACATTTTACAATTTGCTCGGGACCATTTTAAAGCTGTACTTAAATAAAATTGCACCAACTCACCACCAGTATTGTGAAAAATTTTGCTTGCATAATGCAAAATGTTTAAAGTTGAACCAAAATTTAAAAAAAAATTTAGATTTTTTTCTGCTGAAAGAAATATTTTGGTAAAATATATAAAATAAGTGATCATGAGGTTTCTATCAAATTTACATAATATATACCAGGTGTATAAGCTTAAATCCGCTGTTTTTTAGGCAAAAGAAAGTCTCTTTTTTTGCAGGAATTAAAATAAACTTTATTCAAAGTATTTTCCCTCGCTTGCTATATATTTTCCCCATCTCTCGGGCAATTTGTGTATACCACGCCAAAAAAAGTCTTCATTTTTCGATGCAAACCACTCGTCAAGCTATTTTCCGACGTCTTCGTACGAATCGAAGTGTTGTTCAGCAAGCGCGTGACCCATCGACGAAAACAGGTGGTAATCAGAAGGGCCCAGGTCTGGTGAATAAGCGGGATGAGGGAGCACCTCCCAGTTGAGTGTTTTCAAGTAGTTTTGGACCATTTTTGACGTGTGCGATGGGGCGTTGTCGTGAAGAAAAATCAGCTCAAAATCAGTTCAATTCATAGGGTACCCATTTTCCCATTTTTTGGATCTTTCCCATGGCATGTAAACGCATGGAAATGGCCGGTTGAGTAACACCTAACTGTTCGACAAGCATTTTTTGTGTTTGTGTATCGTCCTCATCAAAAAGAGCCTGTAATTCATGGTCCTCAACTTTTTTGGGCCGATTTTCACGCTTCTTGTCACTCAAGTCAAAATGACCGTCTTTGAACCGACGAAACCAGTCTCTGCAAGTTGTTTCCGATAAAGCACTGTCACCACAGGCCTCCACAAGCATTCGATGTGATTCGGCAGCCGATTTCTTCAAATTGAAGCAAAAAAGTAGAGCTTCCCGCAAATGCTCCTTTTCTGGCACAAAACTAGACATGATTACTCAAGGAAAAATTTATGCTGTTGTATAAAAAACTGACTATGTGCACTGATTTGAGTAGACAGGTGTCGAACTCACACAAAAAAAAAGCATGACGTTTCTATTGTAGCTAAATATGTTCACTACCGCCATCTTTGAGCAAACAGCGGATTTAAGCTTATACGCCTGGTATATGTGGGCGTCCACATGAAAAGGGACCTTATGTCCGGTATGTAGTTGCGGATAGGCACATAAGCCACAGCAGCATTTTTGAAGTCGGAACTTCGAAAAACCGTTTTTCGAGAAAAATGCATCTAAACTTAGCGAGTGCCAGCCATAAGCACACATTATATATTTTTTCTCCGAACATGAAATTACCTACTTCCGGTTACTATCTGGATATGAGCATAATAATTTTGACCTTAACTTAGAAAAGCGCGAATATTTCCTAAACTAGAACGGGCCATAAGGGCCCTTTTCATGCCGACGCCCGCATATATTCATTTGATTTTTACTACTGTTTCTTCATTCTGGCTTCTTATACTATACTTTTTAACCTATTTTAGAGAAAAAAAATTTAATATCATATAATTAACATTAAAAGAACTTACGGAACCGTCGAAAAATAATAAGATTTTCCTCTCTGATAGAGTAGATTTCTCCCGATTAAATCAAATTCTCGGATTTCTCCCGGTTTCCCGGCCCCCCAGACATCCCCATCAAAATTTAAGCTTTTTTCACCACTCTAAGAATAAGGAATTATTCAAACTTATTTTGGCCTCGCAAAACCTCAGTATATTGAGGTTATAAGGGTCCTAAAATGAAACTTTTCCGGCCTGAGCGTCTTTGCGTTTCTAATTTTTTTGTTGAGCCATACAAAAAATTTGATTAATTCAGGATCAATTTTAGCTGCCCATTAAGGGGTCGTCGTGTCGTCCACAAGTCTACCGATATAGGGAGCTTTCATCGGCTTCTAGGTCGATCAAAGAAGGGAACCCCTTTCGCTTAGCGGCCATTTCGTTCATTTCCGGTTTCAGGGAGCGAGGAGATCCATTTGCCACCCGTCGATCCTCCCTAGTCAGAGCACCTTCCTGCCCAACAGTGAAAGCCATTGTCCCACACCTCCTTCCTCGATCTCTTTCTCTTTCATTCGATCTTCAGACCGACAACAGTCAGTCGGTTTACATTACTTGCCGAGTCACCGTAAGCGAAGTGCCAGTCCGTGTTTAAAGCGACCATTATGCCATCGTAATTATTGCTTTTCGATTCCAATTTCGTTCATAAGAGTGACTTTTTCCAGGTTGGGTAAAAAAAACGGGGAAAGAGTCTCAGGCGATCGACAATTTAGTGAAAATGTGGAGAGTGGTATCTGCATGAAGCTTAGTAGAGATTATCATTAAGATCTTTCTCCATAAAACTTACAGACAAGGAAAAGTAATTTAATTCATTTTTGAATAGGTAATATAAAGTGAAGGATATACTTCCGAAAAGGGCATATGTCCGATTTTCTTCGGGCTCCGTGTACTTATGTATTTTGACGCCTTGATTACGAATATGATAGTGAAAATTGCCGACTAGTCGATTTTCAT